>VDFB02072253.1:0-47367 GCA_007258455.2 Sequoia sempervirens
GTATTGCTGCTATACTTGAGAAAATTTGAGGTATTGTTCATGATTTTTGGTAGACGTTGCTATATCCATAATTTGGGCTTCTGGATCATTGTACAATGCAAGATATCTTCACTAGTATGTGAACTATACATTTTTGTGTGTCTGTCTATGGTTCAGGAGAAATGTAGTTGTTCTAGATTTCTCTGTATTTTGGTTACATGAATTGCAGTTCTGAGAGTAAGTTGATGAGGTTGTATTCAAGTGAAATTTTTTATCTGGAAATATTGGATCATGTTAAGGATGTGTGTGCTTAATTGTTTTTTGTGTTTTACACTAGTGTCGGCTAACCTTGTGTTAAACACTACTTACAAAGTTCATGGAAGTGTGTTGAGGCATGTTGTTACTTATTTAGGTCCTCATTAAGTGTATTTTTAGGTCAGCCTCATTCTAATTCCACCATAGAATCTTTTGGTTCTGACCTAATTTGAATTTGTAAATACAAATGGTGTATGGCCAACCTTGGATGGGTTTCAAGGTTGAAGACAATATAAGTACAAGTTGAGATGTTGATGAAAGATAAGATAGATGAAAGACAAATGTGAGATAGATGAGAGACAGTGTATGTGATGCAAGTTTGAGTAGTCCAATGTGAATTTCATGTCAAGGTTCCAAAGGAAGTGAGTTGAAGGCATCTGACATCTTTCATGTGAGACTACAAGAGTGTGAGCAAATTATGGGGGATTTCCTATTGCTTTGAGATGGTTTTCTCTCTGTGGCAATCCTATTCTATCTTCTTTGTAATTTTGTGGCAATGAGCCCTTGTTGCATAATGTGTCTTATCTTTGTAGTGATCCTATATGGCAGTAAGCCTTTTTGGTAATGAGCCTTTCTATTCAATTTTGGAATTATTTATATTGTGAGCTAATCCTTGCCATGGTTTTTCCCTCATTAGGTTTTCCATGTAAATTTGGTGTTATTGTGTGCATGGTTTCATTACTTTTGATTTATGTTTCTGCATTTAGTGATTAAATATATTAACAATATAAAGGCTTTATGAATGCTTATTGATCTAACTTCTGGTGAAAGTTTTAAAGGTTAAAAATTGCTACAACTGATTCACCCCCCTCTTAGTTGTCTTGTTCAATAATTAGTATCAAATCTTAGTTCCTTGGAAGAGCTTAACTACTTAAGGAAGATATGGGATGGAGAACAAGATAGTTATTGAGTGCCCTAAGTTCGATGGCACCAACTACACTTTCTAGAAGACAAAGATGAAAGGATATCTGGAATACTATGGATATGATGTTGAGAAGGCTTATAAGACTCCTTACACTACTTTTACTAATGGTCAAAGTAATGTTGATGAGATCAAGGTGCATGAAGCAAACAATAAGGAAAAATTTATTCTAAATAATAGTCTTTCACATTTTGAGTTAGTTAAAGTTATGAATTTGAAGACTGCTAAAGAGGTATGGGATACATTGGAAAAGATCCATGAAGGAGATTAAAAGGTTAAGGAAGAAAAGTTGCAGAACTTGGAGGCACAATTTGAGTTCCTACGAATGACTGAAGATGAGAACATTAAATCCTATGTACAGAGAGTGGATGAGCTCGTAGGTGGAATGTGAAGACTTGGTGCCCAAGTGGATGAATCATTGATAGTAAAGAAGATTATTAGACCTCTTCCTAATGCATATAGTGAAAAGGTATCTGCTATTGAGGAATTTGTAGATTATAAGACCTATACTAAAGATCAGTTCTTGGGTACTCTAACCTCATTTGAAATGAGAAATCCTAGCTTGAGAAATGGATCAAAGATAGAAACTTCTTTTAAGGCTACAAAAGTTGAAGATCTAGATGAAGAAAACTTCAATGAAGTGGAAGCTAACTTTGTAAGAAGAATGAAAAAGGGCTCCAGTAAATATCAAGGTAAGCTACCTTTCAAATGTTTTAGTTGTGGAGGAAAAGGTCATTATGCTTCAAGATTTCCTAAAAGAGTTGAGAGGAATAAACATAGAGAATGCAAAGAAAAAAAAGGAAAGATGATCAAGAGAGCATATTATGTAAATGAATATGCTGGTATTTTTTATGATGAATCTGATTATCGATATTTTGATGATAATGAATGCTTGTTCTTGGCTATAAAAGATGAATCTACCTCTGCTAATACTGAAAGATATGTGAAGGAAAGTGCTTTAGAGAAAGTTGAAGGTACTGTAGTCTCTTCTCTTCATGATAAACAAGAAAAGAACTATTGGGTTGTTGATAGTGGTTGTTCACATCACATGACCAGTGACAAAAGTAAGTTTGTTCAACTTGAAAAATATGATGCAGGCTTAGTTAAGCTTAAAGATGATACTGGTGCTAATATTTTTGGGATAGGTTCGGTTAGTTTTGATGGCAAGCATAATACTGATGATGTCTACTATGTTAAGGGTTTAAGGAATAATCTTTTGAGTGCTGGAAAGATGTGTAGTAAAGGATATAATCTTGTGTTCAAGGATGAGAAATGTGAAATAAGGAAAGGATCTAGAACTGTGATTGTTGTTGGAAAGAAGTCTAAAGGAAATATTTATCAGCTTAAGGGTGCAAATGTACATTGCTTTATGTCTCAAATTAATGACAGTTGGTTATGGTACCAGAGGATGTGTCATATGAATTTTGACAATATGGTGAGAATCAGCGTAGGACAAGCTGTGAGAGATTTACCAAGGATAACAAAACCTATTAATATTATTTGCAAGGATTGTCAGTTTGGAAAGCAAGCTAGAAATAGCTTTAGGTAAAAGGAACAATCTACTACCGAACTACTGGATATGATTCATATAAATATTTTTGGTCCTAAAAGGGTGAGAAGTCTACAAGGTAATAGGTATTGTATGCTTTTGATTGATGATTACTCTAGAATGGCATGGGTTACTTTTCGTAGGGAGAAATCTGATGCATTAGACAAACTCAAAGTATTCAAAACTATGGTTGAAAATGAAACCGATATGAAAATAAAATTCTTAAGTGTGACAGAGGTGGAGAATTCACCTCCAATTAGTTTAACAAGTTTTGTGAAGTTCATGGAATAAAAAGGAAAAATTCGACTCCTAGAACTCCTCAGCAAAATGGAGTTGTTGAAAGAAAAAATTGAATGATACAAGAAGCTGCTAGATCAATGATCACTGAGGCAGGTCTACTGGAAGTCTACTAGAGATAAGTAATTCACACTGCTATTTATGTGTTCAATCAAGTTCAAGCAAAAGCTAACAGCACTAAGACTCCCTATGAGTTGTGGTATGGAAAGATTCCTACTGTAAAGTATTTCAAGGTATTTGGAAGTAGATGTTATATTAGAAGAGATGAAGAAAATTTAGGAAAGTTTGATGCAAGATGTGATGAGGGTATTCTCCTTGGATACTCCCTTATAAGAAAAGTTTACAAATGCTACAATAAAAGGCTGAGAAAGATTGTAGAAAGCACAAATGTCACAGTTGATGAAGCATTGAAGAATTCAATTAAAGTTGATGGATATCTATCAAATGAACCTGATTACAGAGAAGTAGAAGAATTTTTTGAAGAACAAGAAAAGAAAAATGAGGAAGAAGAAGCTTCAGTGGTGTCCCCAAAGACACCTAAATATGTGCAAAAGAATCATTTTGAAGAACAAATCATTGGAGACAAGAGAAAAGGAGTATTGACAAGAAGTAGAGTTGTTGCTACTACTGAAATAAATCTGTGTTTACTTTCTACAGTTGAACCTAAGACAGTAAGTGAAGTGTGTAAAGATGAGAATTAGATGAGAGAAATGGAAGAACTTATGCATATTGAGAAAAATAAAACCTAGGAATTGGTTCCTAGACCAACAAATAAAAACATAATTGGATCAAAATGGGTATTCAAAAACAAGTTGAATGAGAATGGAGAAATGGTCAAAAATAAAGCAAGGCTTGTGTGTAAAGGTTACTCACAAGTAGAAGTTATAGATTTTTAGGAGACTTTTGCTCTGATGGCTAGAATGGAAGTTATCAAAATGTTTTTGGCATTAGCTGCTCATAACAATTTTAAAGTCTATCAGATGGGTTTAAAGTCTACATTTCCGAATGGTGAGCTAGAAGAAGAAGTCTACATGGAACAACCAGAAGGATTTTAGTTGTCAAAACTATCATACATGTTCTTTAGATTAAAGAAGGATTTATATGGATTGAATCAAGCTCCTAGAGCTTGGTATGCAATGTTGGATATATATTTGATTCAACAAGGTTTCAATAAAGGTGCGGTAGATAGTAATCTATATTTTAAAATTGAAAATGACAAAATCTTGATAGTAGTTGTATATGTTGATGATATTATCTTTGGAGGAAATGAAACAATGTGCAAAATGTTTGCTAAAGAAATGCAAAAAGAGTTTGAGATGTCTATGTTTGGTGAGATGAATTTCTTTCTTGGGCTACAAATCAATCAAATAGAAAAAGGGATTTTTATTTCACAGTAAAAGTGTGTAAAAGAAATGTTGAAGAAGTTTGAGGTGGATGGTTCCAAACTAGTATGTACCCCTATGGTGACTGGCTACAAATTGAGTAAAGATGACGATTCACCTAAGGTTGATCAAAGCAAATATAGATCTATGATTGGAGGACTGTTGTATTTAACTACTACCAAACCAAATATCATGCATATAGTTTGTCTTGTGGCTAGATTTCAAGAGAATCCTAAAGAAATACATGTTGCATCTATTAAGAGGATATTCAAATATCTAAATGACACTCTAGATTATGGTTGATGGTATCTTAGGGATACTAATTTTACACTAAGTGCTTACATAGATGCAAATTGGGCAAGTTGTGTTGATAAAAGAAAAAGTACAAGTGATGGTGCATTCTTTCTTGGTTTCAAATTGGTTTCATGGTTAAGTAAAAAGAAATATTTGGTTTCCTTATCCACTGCAGAGGTTGAGTATATTGCTGCAACATCCTCCTGCACACAAGTTTTGTGGATGACATAGAAATTGAAGGATATTAGAGTAATGTATGATGATCCCATCTCTATTTTCTATGATAATACGAGTGCAATTAACATTTCAAAGAATCCAATGGTGCACTCAAGGACAAAGCACATATCAATAAGGTATCACTTTTTGAGAGAAAAGGTCATGGAGAATGAAGTAAAGCTTGAGTATGTACCTACAAAGGATCAGATTGTTTACATATTTACTAAGTCTCTTCCTAAAGATACTTTTGAGTATCTCTGAGGGAAGTTAGGGGTTATTGCACCTCCTTTCTTGAATTAGATGCATATGGAGATGCATCAATCCAGTGGATCTATGGATCTATCCTTTTTCTAGACTAATGTTGGTAGCTACCTCTCAGGGGGAGCTAGTAGTGTCTTGTGTTGTCATTGTGGAGTTGATTGGGTGTACTCCTAAGGTGGGGTATTCAATATTGGTAATGTTCTTAATGTCAAAGGGGGAGAACAATGTAAAATATCTTTTTCCTTTTCCATTGATGTCAAAGGGGGAGAAAGAATCATGTGAAAAAGTATTTGTGCTAAAAAACCATGTTTAGAGTTGTGTTGTCTTTGATGGTTTTTCACATCATGTGTTGCCATCAATGACAAAGGGGGAGATTGTTGCAAGTATGAAGGTGTTGTTATTAATGTAAACTAGTTGTTGTTGTCATTGATGTCAACTATATCATGGAAGTTGGTTATTGATTGTATATGTCGAGGATATTGAGAAAATTGTAATAAAGAAGGTCTACAGGAATTTAGTGTATGCTCTAGGATGTGCTCTGTATTTTTCTATACTTATGAAAATATGAGGTATTGTTCATCATTGTTGTTAGTTGCTATATCTAGAATTTGGGTTTCTAGATCATTGTACAATGTGAGATATCCTCACCAGTATGTGAACCGTGCATTTATGTGTGTCTGGTTGTGATCTAGGAGAAATGTAGTTGCTCTAGATTCTTTGTATTTTGGTTACATTACTTGTGGTTTTGAGAGTAAGTTGATGAGGTCATGTTCAAGTGAATTTTTTTGTCTAAAAAGATTGGATCATGTTAATGATGTGTGTACTTAATTGTTTTATGTGTTTTACATTGTTGTTTGTCGACCTTGTGTTAAACACTACTTACGAAGTTCATGGAAGCGTGTTGAAGCGTGTTGAGACTTATTTAGGCCCTCATTAAGTATATGTTTGGATCACCCTCATTCTAATTCCATCGTAGAATGTTTTGGAACCAACCTAATTTGAATTTGTAAATACAAATAGTGTATGGCCAACCTTAGATGGGTTTCAAGGTTGAAGATGGTATAAGTACAAGTTGAGATGTTGATGAAAGATAAGATAAATGAAATATAGATGCAAGATAGATGTGATATAGTGTGTGTGATGTGGTTTTGATTAGATCGGTGTGAATTTTATGTTAGGGTTCTAAAGGCAATGAGCTAAAGGAATCTGACATCTTTCATGTGAGACTACAAGAGTGTGAGAAAATTATGGTGGATTTCTTGTTGCTTTGAGATAGTTTTCTCTCTATGACAATCCTCTTCTATCTTCTTTGTAATTATGTGGTAGTGAGCACTTGTTGGATAGTGTGTCATGTCTTGGAAGTGAGCCTATCTGGCAGTAAGCCTTTTTGGTAGTGAGCCTTTGTATTTGGTTTTGGAATTCCTTATATTGTGAGCTAATCCTCAATGTGGTTTTTCCCTCATTAGGTTTTCCACATAAATCTGGTGTTATTGTGTGCATGGTTTCATTACTTTTAGTTTATGTTTCTACATTTAGTGATTAAACATATTAAAAATATAAAGGCTTTGTGAATGCATATTGATCTAACTTATGGTGAAAGTTTTAAAGGTTACAAATTGCTACAACTAATTCAGCCCCCCTCTCAATATCTTGTTCAACAGGTTTACCAAAACCTAGATGTCACACAAGCATCCCTTTCAAATATAATCTTCTCAGGAATTTCATGTAACCTAAATACCTCTTAAATAAACTATTGAGCTATAACAGGAGCTCCATCCATTAAATTCCTTGTAGTAAAATGAGCCACCTTCATAAGCTTATCCACTACTACCAAAATGGAATTATGCTTATTCCTTGACATTGGAAGACCTTGCAAAAAATATATACTAACGAATTACCATTTTCTTTTTGGAACTTCATGAGTATACAAAAATCCTATAGGGTGATGATGTTCTACCTTCACCCTTTGAAATTATAACTTGCTACAAATCTTACAACATGCCTTTTCATTCCTTTCTAGAAACACAATGGCTTAACATTAGTCAATAACTTAGTTACTTCGAGATGTCCATAATAAGGTGTGGTATGAACTTCTTTCCACACTATTTCCCTAGCTCTTGAGAGTCAGGAACATATATTCTACCCTTAAAAATTAATAAACCATTAGGTTCAAAGTGAAATCCTTCATACCTTGGGTCTTTCAAATTATCTAAGAGTGCTTGCTTGAATTGTTCATAGTACTCATCACCCTTGGATTTCTGCAACACTTGACCCTCAAAATTAGTTTGAATTGATATCATCGAGGAGATATGTCTCCTATGACTCAGGGCATCTATAATGGTTTCCCTTGCCATTGATATAGTTTCTATTAAAATCATAATTAGATATCAATTCCAGCCATCTCCTTTGTTGTGCATTCAAATTTGGTTCCAAGGGTAAACAAATTCCAAGACTCATAAGCTATGACTCACCCATCTTGCATCAATAATCCACCCAAACCTTCTCCTGAACCATCTGTGATGATAATTAAAATACCATCAGGATCTGGTACTTTCAGAATTAGAGTTGTAGTTAACTTCTCTTTGAGTTGGTCAAATGTTTCTTGACATTTATCCAACCATTCAAACTTCTCCCCTTTTCTCTATAATGAAGTAATGGGAAAAGCTATTTTGGAAAAGTTTGCTACAAACTTTCAACAATAACTAGCCAAACCCATAAAGCTTCTATCTTCCGACGCATTCTTTGGCACTAGCCATTCAAGCACTACTTTATTTTTTGTTGGATCAACTATAATCCCATCAGCTCAAATCACATGACCTAGATACTACACTTCCTTCTGAAAGAAGGTACATTTCAAGAGTTTTCTATATAGTATATGTTCTCATAGATGTTGGAGAACAATCCCTAAATGTTGGAGATGTTCCTCTTTATTCTTGGAGTATATAAGAATATGCTCCAAGAAGACCAACACAAATTTTTCTTAGTCCTTGAAAACATTATTCATCAAGTTCATGAATGTTGTAGGTGCATTTGTTAGTCCAAAAGGTGGGAATGTGAATTCATAATGACCATACCTAGTCCTGAAGGTTGTTTTGAATATGTCTTCATCCTTGATCCTAAGTTGATGATATCCTGATTGTAGATCAATTTTTGAAAACATTGTTGCTTCTCACATTTGATCAAAAAGATTGTCAATATGTGGTAATGGATACTTGTTATTTATCGTTGCCTTGTTAAGAAAGTGATAATCTATGCACAAGCATAGTGTACCATCCTTCTTCTTCACGAAGATCACTGGTGCTCCCTAGGGTGAAACACTAGGTCTAATCAATCCTTTAGACAACTCCTCCAATTGATATTTTAGCTCCATTAACTCCATCGTGGTCATCCTATATAGAAATTTTGATGTAGGCTCCAACCCTAGAACAATATCGATGGAGAAATCCAATGCTCATTTGGGATGTAATTTGAGTAATTCATCTGGAAATACATCCACAAAGTCCCTTAGGATAGGATATTTCTTCATATCCAATTTTCCTAATTCCATCACCTCACCATCCTCGTCTTCTTGGAGATCTTGGGGTCCATAGTACACTACATTATTTTGAGAGATTAACTCATTACATTCTTCCAGTTTTTTCATTTTCACAGTAAAAAGTTGACATCCCTTCTTCTTAGCTCTATGTATTTGTATGGCGGATATTTTCCGCAACTTGACTTCTCTAGGCATCCCTTGCAAGAATACCCAATTCCCAAGGTCATCTAAACATTCTATAGCTTTAGCATGATAATATACTTTGGCTTTATGCTTCCATAGCCAATTCAATCCTAATATGACATCATTTGAACCTAGAGGGGCTATGTATACAAATTTACTTTTGTAGAGAAACTTAGAAATTTAACCCTTGCTTTGAATAAACATTGTTCCACTTTAGCTCTTGTCTAGTTTGTGTATTCAATAATCTAAAACTTATCTATATGGCTAGCTTTTCTAGAAATTTTTCTAGCTATACAAGGAGAAATCATTTTATTTTTGCATTGGTATCAATTAGAATTGAAATAGGTGTACCAAATAAAGTACGTAAAATTTCAATGAGAGTAATCTAATACTCTGCCTATTGGTTGTTTAGATCCACTTGAATCTTCTATTGGAACATTGCTCATTAAGGAGGTAGAGGATTTCCATGTGGTTGTGTCCCTGGTGGTTTGTTGGGGTGGTGACTTGCGTAGTGATATCCTCCACACATGAAGCATCTTCTCAATGGCCCTTTCCTCATTACTAGTTTCCTAGAACTTCCTTTATTCCTATTGGGGTTGTTATTATTTCCTCCACAGTATCTTCTAGATTCATTCCAATTATTATGGAATACCTTACCTCCCTTCCTTTGAATATCCTACCCATCACTTGGCTTCTTAAAAGTTTGATTATTTTGTCACCAATTAAACCTTTTTTGATTCTTTTCATGATAGTTAGAGATAGATTTAAGCCTCTGCTCTTGTTTAATAGCTTTTGCATATACCAAGTCCATAGTAGTAGGACTGTGTACATCTACTTCTTTGATTTTGGTGTTAAGGCCCATGATAAACTTCCTAATGCAAAACCACTCATCCTTTTGGTACAAAGGTATGTACTTTAGGAGACGAGTGAATTTCTCCCAATACTCAATTACTAAGGAATCTCCTTGCCTCAAATTCTGAAAATTAGTAAGCTCTAGTCATAATAAAGTTGAGGTAGCCACCACTTTTGGAAGATTTCCACAAATTCATCCTAAGTGAGACTTTAGGAACTTAACCCAAGCTCCATATTTTTGTTCATCCACCATGTGGATGTTTCCCCAAATGGTTGGTTATTTTAGAGTAATTCCTTATCTCAAAATATTTCTCCATTTCTATGAGTCATGCTTCAACTGCATCCTCACTGGTAGTTCCCTCAAACTTAGGAGGGGTGACCTTCCTCATAGCTCTTGATAATTCATTTGCAAGTTGTTTCCTCTTGATTCCTTCAAACCTCGATTAGGATTCATCTTTTTCATGATCACTTGATTGTGAATGACCATTAGAATTTTCTCCTTCCTCTCCATTAGGAAATTCAAGTTCTTTCCTTTTCGTTCCTCTTACATCTTTCTTGAGGTGTCCAATTCTTTCTCTAGTCTCATTCATCATGACCAAAATTCGATCCAATTTAGCCTCATATTTTTCTGCACCTTGGCCTACCTCTTGGCTACCTCCAAGGTCGGTTCTTGTTCTAACCATTTTCACAAGTAGTGTTTCACTTGGAGGTTTCATTTAAATTAGATCCTATGAAGGCTTAGCATTCTAATTTTTTTTCAAAAACAAACATTCATTCATAAAGAAGTTGAGAGAAGAGTTTTGCATAATTTTTTCCAAATCAAAACTTTTATTAAGATAAAAGGATTCCAAATATCCTTGTATTTACATCGAGTGACTATTCAAATATTCTAGGGGAGAATATCCCTCGGGTTCACTTTTTGATACATAGCGAAGTGGAACATATCCCTTTGATTTCTATTCAAATACATTGTTGAAGGGTGAATAACCTTCAGACTCACTCTTAGATACATAATTTCAGGGGACATATCCCTCGGATTCACCACTAGAGGCAATTATAATAACTTTTGACAATGGAAGAAAATGAGGGTCCCTAGAAAAGCATGGTAGGACTAACACTCCACTCTAAGGGAATATCCCTAGAAAGTGGTATGAAATCTAACTTTCCAGGAGAGACAAGAGGTACAAATGTAGTTGCCTTGTGCATCATCTTTCTTTCTTAACTAACATGGGATAAGGCATGGTTACTAGTCTTAGTGTCACTAAGCCATATCACATTGTCGTAATTAGTTCCCTCAATGGTTTTTACAATGGCTTCCCTTTCTTTCTTGGCCTTGAGGTAATGCTCATTTCTGATTATTAACTTCCTTGTAGTCATCTTGAGACATACCATCCTAGCACAAGAATGACAAACATTAGATTCACATAATGTTGGATGAAAGCATATCGATCTCATAGGTTCTAAAGCTGAACCTAGTAGCTCTAATACCACATGTAAGATGCATGATGTTTTACCTATTGATTTAACCTAATTTTTAACCCATATGTGAATAATTCATATTTACCAATATAAATCAATAAAAAAATTCTTTTCTAATTTAATAAAAAGATGCAAATTTGAAATAATCCCATTTCAAACTCCCATTGCATTTATAAGGAAACATTACATACTCCCAAGTAATGATTTCATATTCAATAATCCCATGTAAAGATAATATTTTTCCAATTACAATTCCATAAAGATAGGGATACATGAATACATACATAGCTTCCAAGAAATATAGTACAAATGGTCCAGATGTCCTTGCTAGCATACATCCACAACTTTTAGCTACCAATTGTATAATGGAGAGTATCATTCAAGCATTTTTCTACCAACCACAAACTTATTGTGATCCCCCACACATCTACCCAATTGTTTAGATGGCACTACCCTTTTGACAAAGATATTGGTTTGGTAAGCTCATAATATTATCCTTCCTGAGCATGGTGTTGTGTCCTACATAACTAAAGCTACCATACATTGGCCACAACCTACATGCATGGAATTCCCAGCTTAATTATGCAAACCTGGCTCATAATGATCTAACAAGTGTAATTAGTGGCTACTTACACTACTTTGGCCAAAGATCTTATATATATACAACCGTTCAGTACTCCAAGTGTAGTTGTATGTTCACCCACCCCTTAGCTCGATTTGGTATTTGACCACTCATACTCTTCTCAATCATAATATAATTTCAACCTAAAAGGTGATGACTTAACTAAGTGACCACTAGGTTACTCCCATCCATGGATTATCCTAACCCCCGAGATCAACTAATTTAACCATACATGTACATATAGTATTTCAAACTAACATTTTCAACATAGTACTTCAAGATAATATCATTTCCCATATTTCATACTCTATGTAAGCATACATACGTTCTATGAAAACCTAGGTATTATACTAATATGCTATGATTATCTTGTTTAGTATTTACACAACCACACAATTTCCAATATAAGGAATAAATATAAATAAAAGTATCAACCAACATGGTTTCACAAAAATAAGAATTCACCAAAGATCTTTCAAGCTCACTCAAATAAGAAATAACTAAATTTCATGCAAGCAAGCTCACAGTCATGCTTGTTGCTCCTTCTATGATAAACCTATCTCCTATCCTATCCTTTCTCAAAACTCTCAACGAGTTACAAACTCATAAAGCAATCTCTCTTTTCTCGCTAATGCACTCAGCAACCCATTTGCACAAAAAACTATAGCCATGAACTTCAAAAGAATAATTGAAAGATAAAAAATGAATGACCAAAAGGCTAAGAAGTTGCCTCTACTTATACTAAAATCTGAGAAATGTATTGCTACAAATAAGCTCTACAATCTACCACCTTTTCTGTTTCAACTACCACCGCTTAACAACAAAAACCAAATTCTCCTCTAAATGAGTTGACTAAGCCAATTGAAGTGAAATGTGGCCACTCAAACTGTTAAAATGCAAACACATAAATAGTCCCTACATTTTTAGTCTCTCTAATATTGTTGAATCACCCTTTTAACTAACAACAACTACTATTTTATTGAGTCAAACACATAAATGTTTACCTACAGGTTTCTTATTTGTATACCAAGTTGACTTCTTCCAAGCTTTCAACCAGCTTGTGGCTTTTGACAAAGTCTTATGCTCTAATAAGGTTGTGTGTGGCTTTTCAATGCAACACTTTGACTTCTATTTGCATTCTATCTCTTACATGGCGTAGCATCTTATCTATTAAAATGCCTTACAATTTTTTTTGCCATGCGCTTCCAACTTATGTGCTTTATTTGTAATAATAAATAATCCACATTTTATGTGCTATCAACAACAATACTATTCTCAGTATGCATGATCCTTTATCCGCAGTATATGCACAACATATGGTTATTATGTTGTTGATGTTTATACAATTCATTCACTACTATATGGTCTACATTATATATGCACTAAAGTTTACTTCATAACATTTCAAATATATATAAGCATTATATACATATAATTGTTAATATAATTAAATGACAACCAAATATTTTAATATACACACACACATATGTATATATGTATATTAAAATCATTGGTTATCATTTAAATATATTAATAACTTTATATATATATATATACATATACATTAACATACTCGTAATACATATATATATATATATATATATATATATATATATATATATATATATATTATATACATATATCATTATTTTAGTATCCATAATAAATACATACATTTACATATTCATCGATCGATATATATTATTTTCATGCATATGATATATCCACTCATGAGTATGTGTAAGTACTTCTACCTACGTATATACTCGCATGTATGAGTTATTGCAATCACATACATACATATATACATTTTATGTATATACTCATCAATTAATACATAAATATAAATACATGAAGAAGAACTTACACTCAATATAGAGATTTAGTCACATAATCCAAACTAAGAAACAATCATAAAATCAAAGACCAAAACTAAAACCATAACAAATCATCCCCAAACTATGACCAAAGGTTTACTTACTAATTCCTACACTAATTTGACTCAACTTGACCAAACTAGGATGTGGGTGTGTGTTAGCTCAAATAGGCACATTAAGGGTTACCAAACCAAGCTCTTCTCCTAAGTGATGCTCCCCCTCTCTTCCAAAGGCTCGATTCTTTTCCTACATCCAACTTAGTGCATCACAATAGTAGTTACCTGATAACATTACATTTATATGCATAAAATATTTCCATCTTCAAAGTATTTAAAGTATCCATATTGTATTGCGCATTCATTCATCACTTTCCATCAAAATATACAAAATATATTCATGTATTAAAGCATTTTAACTCATTAAAGTAACAATAAATAGGTAATAACACAATGGGGTGTAACATAAATTGTTCATCCAACTAGATTGTTAAAAAATTAGAAGACATTGATGGTCTTCCAATAATAGGTTATGTGTTGTTGGCCCCCTTCTTATAATATCACCTCCCATTTCTACTAGTTGAATTCTAGAACTTATAATCTCTTTGATTTCTAAGATTTTGGATGTTACTACTTTTGTATTCCCTTGTACTCTGTAACGGATTATAATTAATGGCTTATGAAACTCTTTGGGTTTTGGACAAAGAAAACTTGGAAATGGAAAATGACAAACCGTACCTTGTATACTCCCCTCCTACTTAATTTGGTTGGTTTCCATCAAATAGCATGGTATGAAAAGGATGGGGAAAAAATATTTCAAAGCAATTGCAGATAATGCATATAATAAATTTGAATTGCATGTGAGATATCAAGATATTAAAGAAATTAGTATCTTAGAACTTAATGTTAATTATAATATATAACAAGAAAATTACCTAAAAATTTGGTATTATTGGATAGGTGTAGCATGTGCGAAGTGTGGATTATCATCATGCAGCTATGGTTTATTATGGTTGACATGATGGAATTGAAATGATAGTACTATAGGAAGATGTGCTAAAGCAATACATAGTGTAAATGAAGGCACATGTTAAAGAAGGTGGCAAGGTGAAATGGAAGGTTTATGCAAAGTATGCTATGATGTGACTTTTTGATGTATGAGAGTGTAGTTACTACATGTTGGGGTGATAGAAAGGATAATATGACAAGCATTAATTGCTACAGGTAAAAGGAGAATTAAATTGGAGGAAGTGGTACGGGGCGTGTTGAAAATGGAGTGGAAATAGGTGCTACGAGCAACTATAGAAACAAGCCCCTCTATATTTATATGACTTAGGGTTGTCGAACAAGTCTTGTAGATTTCAGTTTTTGCATGTCTCAAAATAATTGTTATTGAAAGAAGATGGTGCATGTGCGTGCATGTGTCATTTTATTACAAAATTTATCCTTGTGATGCATCCGCAAGATGTTTTTTTGGCTCATCTTTTGATGTAGAACTTATTGTGTCTTGCTTTTCTATCTGTGTAAGGAAGCTAAGGTAGCATAACAACTTCCCACACTAATCTTGACAAGAGGGTAATGCAAAAATTTATAGATATTTACAATAAAAACTTAAATAGAAATAAACATAAATATCATGCATACCAGAACACAATGATTTATGCGGGGAAAACCCTTTTGGGAGAAAAACTCCACACTCCAAAAGTCACCCAATATATTATTCAAAAATCATAGAGATTACAATATATTTGCAGAGCAAACTTCTCATAGGAGTATCACCAACTAGGGATCCAAAGGCAACACGATCACTATCAAACTCTCAAAATACATCATAATACACAACCATAATATAACACCCTCATAAAAGAAGGTTTCCTTCTAGGGAAAGTCAAGCCAACAAAATATCGACTGTCAGATCTGAGAACTAATGATGAACGATCCAAATTTACAATAATAAAATATACATAAAATTTGGCTTTTGGGGGCGCTACCCCCATCAGAGTGCACGACCTTTAGACCCCCTATCGGGGGGATGATCTCCTTGAACCCCTCATAGGGGTACCCTGTTCCCCCCCCCCCGCACTTACCTACCAACAATACTTTATGTAAATTCAAGGTTGAGACACATTTTCCGAACAATTTGGTGGACACTTTTTTCAGTATTGAACTGTTGTTGCAGATGATCTAAGAAGTCCTCCTTTTGAAGTGGCCTTTTATAGAGCTTTAGTCTATGCCCATTGACCAATAATGAAAATCATATTGGATCTATTGGTGTTAACTGGATGGCTCCATTGTGAAAAAAATGTTGAATCTCATAGGGGCCAATCCATCTTGTTTGTAACTTCCCCTTATGGTCTTTATACCATGAGTCATAAAGCAAGGTATGATCCCCTTCATTGAATTATTTAGTCTTGATAAATTGATTGTGCCACTATATCCTCTATTTTTGTATGATTTTAGTATGATGAATTGCCTCCATTCTTATCTCATCTAGAGCATTAAGATTATGTAATCTCTCTTTTTGTGCTTCAAATATATCCATTCCCAATTGTACTATTGTACAAAGAGTTTTATATTCAAATGAGAAGGACAACCTTTTCCCATACACTAGTTCATAATGGGGTGAACCCTATTATTATTTTCCATATTGTTTTATATGTCCAAACTGCTTTAGGCAATCTAGCTACCTAGTCTTTCCTATGCAATTGAATTGTCTTTGTGAAAATACTTTATATATCCCTATTTGTAACTTCCACTTAACCATTAGCCTAGGGATGGTAGGGTGTAGATTTCCCATGTCTAATCTTATACTCCTTTACTAATTTTTTTATCAACTCAAAAGTGAATTGATACACTTGGTATGTTACTATTTGTCTAGGAACATCAAATTTTGTGAAGATATCTTCATAAATAAACTTAGCAACATTTCCATCTCTAGAAAATTGTAATGCTTTTACCTCAACCCATTTTGTGAGATAATCGATGTAGACCAAAATACATTCTTTATTATTGGATGTTGCCAAACTATGGGACTAATAAAATCGAATCCCCATTTATCAAATAGTCCAATGACCAATTGGGGTTGGAGTGACATTTCATTACTCTTAGTAGGTCTTTCCATCCTTTGACATCTTCCACACCTTCTTGTGTACTTTAATGCATCCTTGTGAAGTGTAGGCTAATAGTAATCAATGTTTAAAATCTTCAAAGTTGTCATTTTAGCTACAAAGTTCCCTCCACAAGGCTCATCATTGTTGGGAATTAAGGTGTCTCAACCTTTGTAATTTCATAGCATTAAAATATTAATTTATTAATGCTTATGTTGTATTTTCTTGCTCATAATAATTTTTCATCTAATGTGACTTGGCATGGTGAGTTGTTAGCATATTGGGAGGTGACATGGGATGTGACATGGATGTTGTGGTATCCACAAGGCAATGTAGGCGTCCCACTTTGGGAAGAGATTCTATGACATGTGTCGGCATCTTTGAGGGATTCTATAACAAAGTATGACAAATTCTTATGACGGATTCCTATGACGATCTTATGATGCATAAGAACCAGATTCTATGACAGGTTGGACAAGTGTTGGAAGGAATATTTGCATGGGGAAAGTAGAGGCCCAATTTTGACCTATGATAGGTTGTAAGAGAATGTAAGAGGCATCTTCTATATTTAGTCAGTTATGATAGATTCTCTTATAGCTGTAAGAGTTGTCATATATGATAGATTATATGACATTGTAAGGCATCTATCATACATATTAAGGGAAATTTGGGGCACCCAAGTATGAAGGCATGTAAGGGGGGTTATGAATCATGTGACAAGTCACAAGAGTCAAGTATGTGTTTGAAAAATGTGCCACATGGATTTGGACACCCATCTCTTGTAGCTTGTTCTAGAAGCTACCTTCATGCTTACATTCTCTATAAATTGGGTGTCTTGGAGTGGGTTTTGTCTGTTGTATTTGCAGTTATTGTCTAATTTTATACTCCTTTACTAATTTTTTTATCTACTCAAAAGTGAATTGATACACTTGGTATGTTACTATTTGTCTAGGAACATCATATCTTGTGAAGATATCTTCATAAATAAACTTAGCAACATTTCCATCTCTAGAAAATTGTAATGCTTTTACCTCAACCCATTTTGTGAGATAATCGGTGTAGACCAAAATAAATTCTTTATTATTGGATGTTGCCCAACTATGGGACTAATAAAATCCAGTCCCCATTTATCAAATGGTCCAATGACCAATTGGGGTTGGAGTGGCATTTCATCACTCTTAGTAGGTCTTTCCATCATTTGACATCTTCCACACCTTCTTGTGTACTTTAATGCATCCTTGTGAAGTGTAGGCTAATAGTAATCAATGTTTAAAATCTTCAAAGCTATCATTTTAGCTGCAAAGTTCCCTCCACAAGGCTCATCATTGTTGGGAATTAAGGTGTCTCAACCTTTGTAATTTCATAGCATTAAAATATTAATTTATTAATGCTTATGTTGTATTTTCTTGCTCATAATAATTTTTCATCTAATGTGACTTGACACGGTGAGTTGTTAGCATATTGGGAGGTGACATGGGATGTGACATGGATGTTGTGGTATCCACAAGGTAATGTAGGCGTCCCACTTTGGGAAGAGATTCTATGATATTTGTCGGCATCTTTGAGGGATTCTATAACAAAGTATGACAAATTCTTATGATGGATTCCTATGACAATCTTATGATGCATAAGAACCAAATTCTATGACAGGTTGGACAAGTGTTGGAAGGAATATTTGCATGGGGAAAGTAGAGGCCCAATTTTGACCTATGATAGGTTGTAAGAGAATGTAAGAGGCATCTACTATATTTAGTCAGTTATGATAGATTCCCTTATAGTTGTGAGAGTTGTCATATATGATAGATTATATGACATTGTAAGGCATCTATCATACATATTAAGGGAAAATTTGGGGCACCCAAGTATGAAGGCATGTAAGGGGGGTTATGAATCATGTGACAAGTCATAGGAGTCAAATATGTGTTTGAAAAATGTGCCACATGGATTTGGACACCCATCTCTTGTAGCTTGTTCTAGAAGCTACCTTCATGCTTATATTCTCTATAAATTGGGTGTCTTGGAGTGGGTTTTGTATGTTGTATTTGCAGTTATTGTTATGCTGCTAGAATTACTCCAAAATTCAGCACTCGTGTATACTCCTAAAGAACTTGCATTGCAAGTGTGTTATAATCACCATTGATTTGATAATACATTGTGTAAGTTTTGGAGTGTGGGGTTTTTCACCTGAAATGGTTTTCCCCATGATATATCTTGTGTTGTGAGCTTATTTACTTGGATGTGTTGCTTTTTTTTTGTATTATTCCTATTGTGCATCTCATATTGTAATTGAAAAAGAATTAAAACTACACATCTCTCCTCTTAGATCAATATCAAGAAGTGTTTTCACATACCATGCTTCCTTTCAGTTAGTATCAGAGCTTGATCACCTTTGATCCTAGTTGTTGGGTAGAGGGTTTTTTGTACTGATCTTCATTTGAGTGGGAGCCTGTGCAGTGAGTTTGAAATATTTGTTGTAGAAGAGATGGTTGGCACATCTGGAAGAATCAAGATGGAGAAGTTTAACGGTGGTAACTTTGAGCTTTGGAAGCTCAAGATCGAAGACATGCTCGTAGATCGTGACCTATGGGCTGCTACTTCTAGAATCAAACTGTTAGGAATGAAACAAGAATATTGGAATCTCATGGATAGGAAAGCCAAGGATCTTATTAGACTCTGTTTGGCTGATTTCATCCTCCTAAATGTCCATGAAGAGAAAACTTTTTCTTCTCTGTGGAAGAAGCTTGGTGATGTTTACCAAGCTTAATCCCTAGTAAACAAGCTAAGAAGATGTATTCTCTGAAAATGGAAGATGGAGGATCCATGGTAGATCACCTTAATTCTTTTAACATGTTGGTTGCACAATTGGGTTCCATTGGAGACATGATTGATGAGCAAGACTGTTGCATGCTCCTTTTTTGTTTGTTGTCAAGCTCTTGGGACCACCTTGTAATTTCTATTGGAAGCACTACTTCCACCTTCAAGATGGATCAGGTGGTTGCCTCATTATTATCTAAAGAGATGTTAAAGAAGTTTTTTGAGATGGATAAGGAGGCCCTTGTTGTTTGTGGCAAGCCAAAGGAGAGAGGCAAAAAGAAAGACAAGAAATCTAAGTCAAAGTATCCGGGGAGATCTAAGTCTCTTGGTAAGAAGACCAAGGAAAAATGTTGGAACTATGGTGAAACTAGTCACTTTCATAAAGATTGCAAGGGGAAGAAGAAGAAAAACAAGTCTTTCTTTGATTTTGAATTTGAGAAATCATCTCAAGATGATGGAGAAGCATTTATTGCAGCCTTGGTAGCCCATGCATCAGATGATGTGTGGTTGATAGATTCAGGTGCATCCTTTCAAATGACTTCTCATAGAGATTGGTTCTTGAAGTATGAGTACAATGGCAGAAAGGTGTACTTGGGTGATTACTCTCACCTGAAGATTGTTGATCATGGAAGAGTCAAAATCAGATTTCTTGATGGACGAGTGAAGGGGATCAATGGTGTACTACTATCCCTCGTTTGGCACGAAACCTATTATTTGTAAGTAAATTGAATGATGTGGGTGTGCAAGTAGTTTTCTGAAATGGAGGATGCAAGATGTTGAGAGTAGTTATGGTGCTTGCTAAGGGTGTTTAGATTGGAACTTTGTTTCAGCTTGCTACATGCACTATGGAGTGCAATAGTTTTTTTGTTATGAAGAAGAGATCTTCAAAGTCACTATCCTCACCATCAGAACTGACAACAAAGAATATTTTTGCATCCACTTCTGATGGACATGCTTTTTGGGTACCTAAGGGTGCTCATTTTATTGAAATGAAACTTCCAATAGAGAAAAATATGTATGGCACCAAAGGCTTGGACACATTGGTGAGAAGGGTCTTAGAACCTTGAAAAATAAAAATATTTTTGAGGGGATGAATGATTGCAATCTTGAGTTTTATTTTTGCGAACATTGCATTTATGGAAAGAAAAACCGTGTTCAATTTTATTCTAGTTCTCACAAATCTTCTAAAGTGTTGGATTTGATTCATTCTAATGTATTTGGTCCTGTTAATGTTCCTTCAATTGAAAAATCTATTTATTTTGTTTCATTCATTGATGATTACAGTAGAAGGACATGGGTTTATTTCCTTAGAATCAAATCCAAAGTCTTTAATAGATTCAAAGAGTTTAAAGCTCTTATAGAGAATCAAAAGGATAGAAAGATTAAATGTTTGAGGACTGACAGTGGCAGTGAGTTTTGTTTGGAAATTTTTGATAGGTTCTATAAAGAACATGGGATTGAAAGGCATAAGACAACTCCTTACACCCCTCAACAAAATGGAGTTGCAAAAAGAATGAATAGAACATTGATGGAGAGGGCTAGGAGTATGCTTAGTGGAGCTAGCCTTGAACAAAAATTTGGGGTTGAAGTTGTTGCCACTGTTTGCTACCTGATTAACAAGTCTCCTACTTCAACACTCGTGGATAAGACACCCATGACGACATGGTCTGGTAAAAAATCCTCATTGAGACATATTCGAGTATTTGGTTGTGAAGCATATGCTCATGTGCCTAAGGAGAAGAGGTCTAAGTTGGAGAAAAAGGTTGTAAAATGTATCTTCATTAGTTATAGCATTGGTGTGAAAGGATACAAGCATTGAGATCCTGTGGCTGAAAAAGTTTTGTATGGAAGAAATGTGATTCCAGGGAACTAGTTACTCCTATAGTTGTGCCACAACTAGAGAAAGAAGAAAAGGAGGATGTAGTTTAGATTCCTCCTACCCCTGAGACAAAAGAACCTAATAGACCTAATGATGAGGATAGCTCAAGTAGCTTTGAAAGTTCAGATGAAAATGAAGAACCTCAATCTCAACCTTTGAGAAGGTCTACACGGATAAGGTGACAACCTGATATGTTTGGATATTCATAAAATAATTCAAGTTGTATTTTTGTTTTGATCTCTAATATTGATGAGCCTAGGACCATAAGGGAGGCTACAGGTATGCATGATTCAATTTTTTGGAAAAAGGCCATGGATGAAGAAATGGTTGCATTAAAAAGAAATAACACTTGGGATATAGTGCCCTTGCTTGATGGACATAAACCTGTTGGTTGCAAATGGGTGTTCAAGAAATTTTTTGGTTCATATAGTAGTGTTGAGAGGTATAAGGAAAGGTTGGTCACAAAGGATTATTCCCAAGTTGAGGGAATTGATTACGGTGAGATTTTTTCTCCTGTTGCAAAGCTAACATCCATTAGATTTTTGTTATCACTTGTTGCATATGATTTAGAGATTGAACAAATGGATGTGAAGACAACTTTCCTTCATGGTGACTTGAAGGAAGAGATATATATGTCATAGCCAAAGCATTACATTGATCAAGGTACATAAAATTTGGTTTACAAATTGAAGAAGTCTTTCTATGGTTTGAAACAATCACCTAGGATGTGGTACCAAAAGTTTTTTTCCTTTGTGTTGAGTTTGGGATTTCTGAGATCAAAATCAGATCATTGTGTCTATTTCAAAATAGTTGATGATCGTATTCTTAGTATTGCATTATATGTTGATGACATGTTTTTCATTGGGAATGGTAAATCTTTGATTTCTTATTTGAAGTCCTAGCTTTCAACATAGTTTTAAATGAAGGATTTAGGTGCAACTAATACATTTTGGGTATGGAAATCAAAAGAGATAAGGAAAACAAAAAACTTTGGTTAGGGCAAAGTAAGTATGTGAATTTTGTGTTGGAAGGATTTAACATGGAAAATTGTGGACCATTGTGTATTCATGTTATGATGGGAACAAAGTTATTAGTTTCAAATTTTCCAAAATCTCCTAGTGAGGTGGAGGATATGATGAGAGTAACTTATGTTAGTGTTTTTGGGAGTTTGATGTATGTCATGGTTTGTACAAAACCATACATTGCCCAAGTAGTGGGAATTCTTAGTCGATCCATGGCTAATCCTAGACAAGTACATTGGGATGTGGTAAAGAGAGTATCCAGGTATTACAGGGTTCTTCTAAGTATTCCTTGTGTTATCATGGACATCCTATAGGATCTTTGCATTCAGTTTGTATTTGTGGATTCGTGGATTCAAATTGGGAAAGTGACATTGGCAACAAAAGATCCACCAGTGCCTACATGTTTATTGTGTTGGGTGGTGCTATAAGCTAGATGAGTAAGCAACAAGCTATAATCACTTCATCCACTATAGAAGCAAATTAAATGGTAGGTACTCATGCTTGTAAGGAAGCCATCTAGCTTCGAAGATTGTGTTTAGATGTTGGGCTTGATGCAAGGATGATTACTATTTGTTGTGACAGTCAGAGTGTTATCTATTTAGCGAAGAATCCCACCTTCCATGCTAGAACAAAACATATTGATGTTTAATTCCATTTTGTACATGACATGGTGGAAGATGGTAAGGTGTAGATTGAAAAATTTGGTACTTTGATGAATTTTGTAGATCCCTTGACAAAGCCAGTGAGCACAGAGAATTTTAGGTGGTGTTCGAAGTCTATGGGCCTTTCAGCCCCTAGTTGTTGATTATCTAATTAGATTGGCTCTTGAAAGGTGTTCAACAAGTGGGAGAATGTTGGGAATTAAGGTGTCTCAACCTTTGGAATTCCCTACCATTAAAATATTAATTTATTAATGTTTATGTTGTATTTTCTTGCTCATATTAATTTGTTGTCTAATGTGACTTAGCACAATGAGTTGTCAGCATATTGGGAGGTGACATGGGATGTGACATGGATGTTGTGGTCTCCACAAGGCAATGTAGGCGTCCCACTTTGGGAAGATATTATGTGACATGTGTCAGCATCTTTGAGGGATTCTATGACAAAGTATGATAGATTCTTATGAAAGAATCCTATGACGATCATATGATGTGTAAGAGCCAAATTCTATGACAGGTTTGACAAGTGCTGGAAGGAAACTTTTCATGGGAAAAGTAGGTGCCCAAGTTTGAACTATGATAGGCTATAAGAGAATTTAAGAGGCATCTTCTATATTTAGTTAGTTATGATAGAATCTCTTAAAGTTGTAAGAGTTGTCATATATGATAGATTCTATGACATTGTAAGGCATCTATCATACATATTAGGGGAAAATTGGGGTGCCCAAGTATGGAGGCATGTAATGGGGGCTAGGATTCATATGAAAAGTGTCACAAGAGTCAAATATGTGTTTGAAAAATGTGCCACATGGATTTGGGTACCCATATCTTGTAGCTAGTTCTAGAAGCTACCTTCATGCTTGTATTATTTATAAATTGGGTGTCTTGGAGTGGGTTTTGTATTTATATTTGTAGGTATTGTTATGTTTTTAGAATTACTCTAGAATTTAACACTCGTGTATACTCCTAAAGAACTTGCATTGCAAGTGTGCTGTAATCAACATTGATTTGATAATACATTGTGCAGATTTTGGACTGTGGGGTTTTTCACCTAAAAGGGTTTTCCCCATGATATATCTTATGTTGTGAGATTATTTACTTGCATGTGTTGCTAGTTTTTTTTGTATTATTCCTATTGTGCATCTCATATTGTAACTGAAAAATAATTAAAACTATACATCTCTCCTCTTAGATCAACATTAGGAGTCATTTCCACATACCTTGCCTCCTTTCAATCATGACATGCCTTTATAATATCATAGACTTCATCATCTCTAATGCATCTTCTCATTATATTATCAACCTTGTATAAAAGAGATAACTGGCTATCCATGAATAAGGAAAACTTCTCTCAACTAGATGTATCTTTTCTCTTGGTGAGAGATGTGGTGGTGTCTTCCCTGCAACCAAATAATTAGTTATATCTACATACCAAGGTGTATGCACAAAGAGGGAAAATAAATTTTCATCAAGAAAGGAGTCATCAACAATATCCTCTATTTATTTTATTGGTAACCTTGAGAGGAAATCTATTACTACATTGGCCTTCCTTGGTTTATCCATTATTATGATATCAAATTCTTGCATTAGTAATAACCATCTTACAAGTCTTCCTCCAACCACTGGTTTATTCATCAGATATCTTATTGTTGTATGGTTTGTGTGAATAAAGACAAAGTATCCTATGATGTAATGTTTGAAGTTATTAATGGCATATACTACTACCAACATTTCCTTTTAATGACTATAATTAAGCTTTACACCTTGAAGATTCTCTCTGATATAATAGATGACATATTCTAAATTCCCTTCTTTTTGTTCTAAAATAACACCAATTGCAAAATCAAATGCATCTATATATATGTAAAAAGGTATTGTTCAGTTTGGTCCTCTTAAGATAGGGGTATTGGTGAGTGTGGTTTTGAGGGCTTAAAAGGAATTTTGGCAAGTAGGGGTTCAATCAAATTCCACATCTTTAGAGAGGAGAATAAATAATGGGGTTGTTATCTTACTGAAATTTTGGATAGACCTCCTATAGTAACCAACATGATCAAGAAAACTTTTGACCTCCTTTGGATTTTGAGGAAAAAGTATAGTAGAGATCACTTCTATCTAGTTTAGGTGTACTTTTATTCCCCTACTGGACATAAATTGTCACAAGACTACTCCTTCAATCATCATCATGAAACATTTTTCATGACTCAAAAAAAAGGTTGTCATATTGACACCTTTATAGGACTTTCTCCAAATTAGTAAAAGCTTCTTCAGAAGCATTCCCATAGGTGGTAAAATCATCCATGTAAACTTCCATGGAATCATGTTCAAAGTTTGAGAATATAATTAAGATTGCTCTCTAAAATGTTGCAAGAGTATTACATAACCCAAATGGAAAGAAAAAACATGCATATGTACCCCATGGGCAAGTAAAATTTGTCATGTCCTGATCCTTTGGAGTTATTTTAATCTGATTATACCCATTGAATCCATCTAAGAAGGAGAAATATTACTTTCCTACGAATGAATCCAACACCCTATCAATGAAAGGAAGGGGAAAATGGTCTCTTCTTGTTGTTCCACTCAATTATCTAGAATCAACACATAACCTCCATTTGTCTCCCTTCTTTGGCACAATCACCAATTAGGATACCCATTGGCTGCTAGATAATAGATAAATAAACCCTACATCTAACAAATTTTGTAATTTTGTTTTGACTATGTCACGTACAATGGGGTTCATTCTACTATGAGGCTACCTCACTGGTTTGTAGCATTCATTAATATAGATTTTATGCATGCATAGGTGAGTATCTATACCTTTCATTTCATGATAGTCCCATGCAAATGTGGTTGTGTGTGCTTGCAACATGGTTAGTAATGAAGATTGTTGTGTAGTTTTCAATTGGTTATTGACATTTAACATTCTACCTTGTGTGATCTCTATGGTTAAGGTTGATGTCTTGATAGAGGCAGTTAAAAGGCCTACTAAATTGGGATTCCAATTTTGGGGCAGCAGTGTATGAAAAATCTAAGAAGTAGACTCAGAAGAATTTACAAGTATTATGTTATGCAAAGGACAATGTAAGCATGCAACACAGTTGTGTTGTTGTGGGTCCCTACCATAAGAGTTTTTCATAGTGTTTCCAAGGACTTCATCTTCATCATGGGTTTCCAACAATGGACTACATTCAATGGTCATGAGTGTTTTTAAAGAATACTAGTCATCTTCATCAAGGGTAGACCATGCAATTTGATCCAAATCTATATGTGGTTGTGCAGGTTGGTAAATGACCACTTTTTTGGCCATTTTTCTATTAGAAATGATCATACTACTAGACCTACAAAGTAGGGGTATAAAATTATCAAACAAAATCAAACAACCACTCACAAGAACCCCTAGTCATTAATCTATTGGCTTTCCTTCTCAAACTGCAATTGATCCTTGTAGCCTCTCAAAAATGCATTTTTGACCATAACTTTTGCAGAAGACCTAACATTTAGAAAGAAAGACCAGTTTGAGATACCCTTTTGGCCATTACTACACATATCCAGAAATAGGGTATGGTTACTTTGTATGGAATGTACCAAATTTTGACTGACCCCTTTTCTTATTAGGATTAATAAGACAATTAGGTTTGGAAATAATCGGGTTTTGGATTCAAAATAATTATAAGGTGGTAAACACAACTCCAACACATCTCATTAGGCCCCAAAATACTTCCCCTTTCTCATAGGTAACCCTACAATGTCTTCCATAACAAACCCTCTAAGCCCTAGGACTTTGTTTGCAAACAAGGCTTAAGAAAACATCAAACTGTCACTCAATTCTCCCTTACACATGAAGACCCAAACCTCAAACCTTGTAATTAATTGAAACATGTAAAATTATACTTAACTACAAAGTTTCATTGCTTTCTTAGGGTGAAAACTCGACAAAAACCATTTTTTGTGTGTTTAGGAACCCTAGGTAGGGTTATAGACCAGTTTTAGGAAAATGGTGATATCTCCCTTCTCCCTTAATGAAAATTGATCAAATCAAAACCAAAATTAAGGTAAGAGTTCCCACTACAACATACAATCATTCATCCATCCACATAGTACACCAAGAAGTCGTACAACATGACAAAAGTTTGTAGAATGTAGGAAAACACAAAATTCTCACATGCAAGCAAAAAACTCCAAATCTTCATTCCAACCTTTGGTTCGATGATCCAAGGAATTTTTAAGCATGTACAAACATATCCCAACTACCTCCAGCCATATTTGTAGTTAAGGATTTAACAAAACACCATTATGTCCTTTTGTTGCAAGAAGTGCAAAAAGTTGTTTGACAACATTGGTGCAACTTGACAACTTTTACTTTTTTGTATTGCCTAGTACCAAAAGACTCAAATGTGACTCTGTTGATGATGTTTTCTGCACAAAAACAAGTCAGATAGAATACGGAAATCCTATCTCTCTTGAAAGGTAAATCTCTATTAGCAAGCCTCAAGAGATAACCCCAATGTCTCTATTGTCAAGTCTTGACAATGCATGAACAACTCAGTGATAAATGTGAAAATGTTGGTAATCACAAAGGGACCTTACTACAAGCAAATATTGAATCTTTAATTTATCAAATCTGGAAATATGATGATACTTCAATCCTAAATCTAACTGAAATGATAAAGAAATAACAAAAGATTAGTGTTTTAAAGAGATTACTAAGATTAATGCTACTCCTAAGATCAACAATGTAAATGATGAAATACTCGAAATGGACCAATCCCTCATAAACTAATTCTTCCTTGACCTAGATGAATCTGCTATCTTGCAAGAACAGTGCAATCTTCTAAGGTATTAAATATTTTCAGATCATGAACATTTATCCAAAGCAACCCTATTGCAATTGAAATGAATAAACCTTCACAATTGAACTAAGCACAATAGATATATGGTCCAGGCTAACTTTGCAAAGCAACTAACAATCAGCTAGCTACAAAAAGTATGGACCAGGGATCACTGCAAACACTTCAAGCATCAAATCATAAAAACCATTAAATCACTTCTAATTCTAAATCTAACATACATCTAATACTTCTCAAGCAATCTTGAAGAATGGAACAACAAGAACCATGCAAGATAAGAATAACACAAGTATGGCACCAAATCACAATGTCATTACTTGCATCAAATTATCCACTAAAGAAACAATTCTGATTTTCTATTACAATAAAATAACTAACTTCTAACTCTTACTCTACTGCTTAATTCACTTCAATATCAGCTATTTTTCTATCTCTATCTAGCCCTTACAAATGAGGCAAAATTCCATATTAATAGAAACCCCCAAGATATGTTGGCCTAGTTAGGGTTTACAATAATAATTGGCCACAAAACAAGTTGGCCAAGAGAAATTCAAAATAAAATAAACTATGCATTAAATGTTTGAACTTCATCCAGGTTAGCCTGGGATCTCCAATATAGTTCAGACCAATGCATGCGGGATAATAGGGAAGCAAAAATTTTGATGTAGCCAACATTAATTGCCTTCCCCTTATGGTCATGGGCTTTATCCCAATAGAGAACCAAGTCAGAAATCCTCATATGCTCTCCACCCTGGAGCAATCTAGTGATATACATGGTGAATGCATCATTCACCCTCCTATAGCTTGAGCTCCCTAACTGCAATTTAGGGTAAACCTCATAAATTACATCCTACCCAAAGATGCCCTTGGTACTTAATCCCTTGTACGAATGAAATCTTACAAGTGCATAAACTAAGTAGGAGGTCATTGTGAAGGTCTTGGTTTGCAACACATTGCATAATTGCTCATGGATCACAACACTTATGACACCTGCCCAATGATAGTTGATCTTCTCCTATTCCATCCCTACAATGACATGGCACATCCAATTCTCGGACATACCTACACTCTTTAATCCTACCGCCCTGCTAAGAAGAGTGATGGCATCATAATATTCCTTCTTCAACTTTGCTCTTAATAGCTGTTTGGGTAGTTTTGAATAGTGAGACTTAGGCTTTTCCAACCAGGAATTGATGATCTGTTGTGATTTAATAGTCTCCTCCTCATAGAAATTTTTAGCTACCTCCATGTTGAATTCCACTACATGAGATCTATCTGGCATGTCAAAGGTCTGGGCTATGGATACAGGATTCAAATTATCCACAATCCTCCCTTGGGGACCGACTATTCTTTGAGTACTTTTGTCATAGTGCTTGACACACTCAAGAACCAACTCATAACACTGAACTATAGGAGGGAATCCAACTACATGTGCCAACCCTAATTCTAACATTCTTTTAGCCAATAGAGGAAGATTTTGTGCTGCCATTCTAGCCTTGAACTCTTCATAGTCCCATAGTCCAACATTCGTGTCAGTCACTTCTGACTGGATGGAGGTAATCTTGCTCTCAGAGATCTTACTCTTAATGTCCATCTTAATCCTTTATGCTTCAGACACAAAAAACCCCTCCATATCACTCTTGGCTCTTCCAATTGCCACCTTGCTCGACTCAGCCTGCACTCAGCAAAGGAAACCATAGTAAAGATCACACAAACAAATTAGTCATAAACAAGAGTCCCAAGATAAGAAGGGTGCCATTAAATCTCATATAAAATGATCATATCAGAGTTTGGGTTTCAAGTCCACCCACAGAATCCAAACCAGGGAGGAATTTCAGAAAATTCCTAGCCAGATGGATTCCAACAGAATAAATATGAAAACACCTATTAGTAACTTAATCTGATCATTATCAACCAAGAAACAACATGTGAGATCTCAAAATAGCCCAAATTAATCACAAAACGCATAGTCATTCATTAACAAGTCATGTCATCTCATAATCCTTCATTTTCCACCAAGTTTCAAGAAAATCCGCACGAGACTGATTTCTGTGAACGGAGCAATAGTCTGTAGATTTCGGAAAAATAAAGGAACAAAGGATTTTCAGGAAAATACGGATGAAACGGAAATCTGTGGGGAAGATGAAACTCCGGAAAACTGTGAATTTTGGAAAAATTAGGAGAAAACAGGAAGTCGGGGAATTCCAGCCGAAAAGGAATTCCGCAAAAATCTTGAAACGCCCAATACCATTGTTTTCTCGAGACCTCATTCACTCAAATTGATCGAATGATCACAAATTTGAGGACCTTGGGTATGGAAATAGTTTAACTTGAACCTTCTACAGATCTTCCTTGAATTCTAGGCTCACTCAAAAGAAAATTAAGATGAAATGGCGATGCCCTAGGCATGAAACCCTAAATTTTGACCATTAACACACAGAGCAAGCTTGGACTCAGATAACTCAACTGCGGGGTTCTCACAAAGGTTATTTATGGCTCACAAGCAATTTATCTTTAGATGTGAGTGAATGGATGAACTTGAAACTTACTTAGGAAACCATAAATCAGACAATATCATGCAACCCAAGCTACGAAATGCCCAAACATACAAGAATTCGAACTCCAACCAAATCTATAACGCCAAAGCACTACTTACATTCATCAATCAAAAACAAGGCAACATGTACATACCTTTTGACGAAGTAGAAATTGATCTCAAAAATAACAAATGTTAGTTTATTGGCGCTCAGCAAAGAACAACAACGAAAATGCCCAGGAAATCACCACTAAATCCAAAAATTTACAAACCCAACGCTCCAAATCAAGTCCAACATTCAAAGAATAAACTCCTCAACTCAATCGAACACAGATGATAAAGCATAATGTCACAAGAATTCCCAAAGATCAACGAAATACATCCCTCACAAATCGTACAAGGAGCATTAATGAACCTGAAAAGACAGCCCAAAAATCAGAATCCCGGAACCCAACGAGACAACAGACTTTCAGAAAAATCTGGCCAACGTAGAATTCCGCGAAGAATAGAAATCTCCGAACCACAATGTTTCACTAGACTTTGAGTGAAATCCAAGAAAATCTGGATGGAGTGGAAAATCCCAAGATGGGTTAAAAACCCGAACTTTGCTCAAAACTTATGTTTTTCAACGTGCAACTTAGGGGAATCACTCAGGCAAGCAAGATAAACATTTAAGCTAATGCCAAGGCAAGGTAAATCCTCAAAATCAAAGGGCCAAAACACCAAAAATAAAAGCGAAAGAGGGTCATTGCTTTAAGCGGGGCATGTGTGCGAAAACTGCACAACAAATGGCAACTTTGTTGGGGAAATGCTCCAGAGCATTTTGATGATGAATAAGAATCATGAACCCAGAATCTCTGGTTTTGATCCCACTATCAGATAAACAAATCAAAATGCAAGAATTAAAGAATCAGAACCAAAGGCAAACTGAACCTTTCATAAACTAAAAATCCAAGTGTGTGCATATGAGTTCATTTCCCTCCTTGAGCTACTGTAGAAACCAAGTTCAGTCAGGACAGGCTACGTAAAGATTCTAACTTCAAAATCAACATAGATAGAGCCTCGCTGCCAGTCATGCGTCTATAGCCCCGACGAGGTTATCATTGTGACTCTCCCAAACATATCTCTATTGCCAACCAAGCATCCATAGCCCCGATAGAGATATTCAGACACCACTGATAAGTTGGATGCTTTTTGATTTTCAATATTTTCTTTTTCTTCTTTTTTTTTTTTGATACTTCTTTTCTTTTCACTTTTCATGTCAACCTGTGAACCATGAAGTTCACACTCAGGGCTGAGAACCACATTGGCACTAAAGTAGAAATAAGATTTTTCACCTGAAAAGACCTTGGAAGGATCCTACCGTAACCACATGATTCTTAAGATGTATGAAAGATATAAGATTTCAGAATACTTCAAATTCAAATAAAACTAGTGACCCATCCTCCTTAAATCAAACATTTAGACTGCTTGATGATAACAAAGACCTTAACCATCCATTCAAGACACTTGATTAAAGTTCATCAATAAAATACTCAAATAGTCCCAGGTAAAAGGTATATTTTCCATATAGGTGCAACACATCCAAAAGAAAAATAGGAAGACCTTAAAAGCAAAAGCAGAGCAAAAACACCAAACCGAAAGCAAACCAAAACAAACAAAAGAAAAGCAGAAAGGGAAACCTACTCTAACCAAAGAAAAACAAAATAGAACAGAAAGAAAAACCTAATCTAACTATGTACAAGAAAAGAGCTGAAAACAACTCAAGATTGGAAATAATGCTTCAAGTACTACCCATTGACAGGCAGTGGGATGTCCTCCCCAGTGAGATTTTTCAAACAAAAAGCATTATCACCTAGGATCTCTAAAATTTGATAAGGGCCAAGCCAAATTTTATCAAATTTACCATGCTCCCCCTTACGGTCATGGGCTTTATCCCAATAGAGAAACAAGTCAGAAATCCTAAAGGTTTTTACCTTGGCTCTTCTATCAAACCATCTTTTGACTACACCTTGATGTTTGGCAAAGTTTTATAAGCCTTCATCTCTCTTCTCTTCAAGGTGTAACAACTCTTGCAGGCGGGCCTCATGCCTATTTTCTTTGTCATAATATTCATTAATGAACTATAAAGTAGGGATCCTCAATTGGATTGAAAATACAGGTTCCAGGCCATACACAAGGTGATAAGGAGAGGTCCCTAGAGAAGTCTTATGTCTTGTACGATCTGCCCATAGAGAAAATCTAAGTTGAGTGTGTCAATCCTTGGGATTCTTCTCTAATAGCTTACGAATGACTGTTAAGAGGTTTTTATTGGAAGACTCAACTAACCCCTTACCCTGTGAATAGTAATTGGATGCAAACTTTATTCTGATCCCATGATCAAAGGCCCAATTAGAAAATTTCAAAGATGCAAATGCAAGACCATTATCACAAACTAAAAATAAAGGACATCCAAAGCGATTAATAGTACCTTATTCAATGAACTCAATTACCACTTTGGAAGTACATTGTTTGTATGCAAGAGCTTTAGTCCATCATGTAAAATAGTCAGTAACAGTGAGAATATACCTATGACCTGCAGAAGAAGGTGGATTGATAGGACCAATTAAGTCCATCCCCCACTATGCAAAATTTTTTACCTCAAAGACTAGTTTGAAGTGGAAGAGTTGCATACTTTTCTCTTGTTGTTGCAGTCTAGCACACATGGCAAGTTCTGACAAGACTATGTGTATCTTTAAACAATGTAGGCCAATAATAACCAACCCTTAGAATTTGGTTTGTAGTAGAATGTGCAGATCCATGGCCAACACCATATCTATCGTGAAATTCAGCCATGACCCTTTCAGCCTCCTATTGTCCCAAACACCTTATGTATATGCCTTCATGATTCATTTTATATAAGACAACTCCCTTCAGCATAAAATTGTCACTCTTCAAATGAAGGGCCCTCCTTTGTATTGCATTAAGGTGGTTAGGACACCTTTGATTCAATAGATAGTGAATAACATCATCATACCAGCCCCCTGTAGAAACATCTTCAAGATTGTAATGTTGGACTATAAGGTCGAGACCCATTGTTGCCATTGTTCTTGTAAGCCCTTGTCCTCTTACCAACTTCATAATTTGAATCTCAATATCATATTCCTACAACATGGAAACCCACTTTGCTCTGTGTTCTCCTAGTTCATTTTTCATCAATAGCAGTTTGACTGCAGGATCAGGAACTATTGCAAACAACTTGTTTCTGAGAATATAATGTATAAACTTCTTCATAGCTTTGACCAAGGCATAGGCTTGTTTCTCCACACTTGGACACCTCAATTCTGTGTCTTTCAGTGGTGCACTCATAAATGCTATAGGGTGTTCATTCCCTTGGTCGGACTTTTGAGTCAACCTGTCAGCACAGGAATGATAAGAAGCAAATGAATATATGTAAAAGGGATTCTCATAATCAGAACTTACCAGTACTGGAGCTTCAACAATAACTCTTTTAATTTATGCAAATGCCTCTTTTTCCTCTGCACTCCATTCAACCTTAGCGTCTTGCTTCAACATGGCATTCAATGGTTTGACTATTTCAACAAATCCAGTGATAAACTTCCTTACAAAATTGATTTTTCCAAACAATGACTTCATTTCTTTCTTGCTAGCTGGTGGCTGAATCTTAAGTATGGCTTCCACTCATTTTGGGTCAATAGCAATTCCCTTCTCTGAAATAACATATCCCAACAACTTTCCTTCTGTCACTCTGAAGATGCACTTCTTTGGATTGAGGGATATACCGAATTCCCTGCACTTCTGAAACACTTTACATAAGTCCTCTATGTGGTCTCCTCTCTTCTTGGAAAAGACTGTCAGATCATCCATATAAATTATTATGCATTTGCCAATTATATCTTTAAAAGAAATGTCCATAGCCCTCTGAAATGTGTCTCCAACATTGATCAAACTGAAGGGCATTCTCCTATAGGCAAAAGTGCCCCATTTTGTGGTGAAAGCAGTCTTATGCCTAACTTCATACTGTACCATAACCTAGTTGTACCCAGAGTAGCCATCCAGAAAGGACATCATTTGAGAGCCATTGACAATCTGAAGTACTTCATCCAGTGAAGGTATTGGATAATTATCCTTTTCTAATGCTCTGTTAAGATTCCTAAAATCCACACACAACCTGATTTCACCATTTTTCTTTCGCACTAGAACCAATTTGGCAACCCAAGTTGAATGTCTACTAGAAATATGATTCTTGCAGACAACAATTTCTACACTTCCTTCTATATTATAGGTTCTAGTAAGGCATTGATCAGTCTTTGCCTCTATCTAAATGGTTTCAACCCTGGCCTTAGAGGGATAGTGTGAGTTATAATTGACATGTCATAAGTTTTCAAATCCTCATAACTCCAAGCTATCACATCCTGATATGTATGTAATGCGTCAATTATTCCTTTCCTCTCTTCTGGAGTACATACTTTTCCAATGAAAACATTCTTGACATCCTCATTGGTTCCCATATTATATGTTTCACACTGTCCACTGATGGACTCCTTCTTGGCATCTTGTTCTTGATCCCTGACCTTATCCAAATCAGAAATCCTTTCTAACTGCACCATTCCTCTGGGAATAGTATTAGTCTTTAAATTAATTACTCCTTCCAGATCCATCTCTGCTTCTTGAGGTTCAGTTTCATCAATAATCTGAGAAGAAAAAACATTTGTACTTGTGATAAAATCTAAAATATGCTTATCATCTTCAAATACTTGGAAGTTGGTGACATTGTCAAGTACTAAAGGCACTGGAGTTAATTCCACTATAAACTTCTTCAATCTAGAAAGAGACAAAGGTTGCAACGTACTGGCTGCCTAAGCAAGGGAATCTGTTGTTTGATTCCTACTACGTGGTATCAACTGAATGTTGAAGGCATCAAATTCTTCAATAAGGTCCCATACTCTGTGTCTATAATTGGTCATTCTTTTGTCATGACAAGTGTATTGTCTCCTAACTTGCTTAATCACTAACTCAAAATCCCCAAAGACTTACAAAACCTTGACCTTTTTCTTTAGTGCCATTAACAACCCATGGACCAAAGCTTCATATTTTGCTACATTATTGGTGCAATGAAATTGAAGTCTATGAGAATCAAAGAAAAGTTTTACCTTTTAGACTAATTAGCTCAAATCCTACTCTAGCTCCTTGTTTCGACTTGGATCCATCGAACCTTAAATTCCAACAACTAGCAACTGTAAACTTCCTTGTTGTATCCCTTACACTATTGCTACTAGAAGGTTCCTCTGAAAACATCACTCTCTTCCCTTTTGGGTCCTATTGAACATTCTGGATATCAATTTTGACTGTTGGGATGGGATTGATACATTTCTGCACTTGCTCCACTGCAGTCTGGCATAAGCAACAATCCATTTCAGAATGGGAGGCATTATGGACCCTGCACCAATTTGGAAAGAGAAAATCTCCAAAATTCATTTCCCTACCCAACTGAATCTGATCCTCGATGCACTTCTGAATGAATTCTTGGAAATTATATAGCAAACTGAGTTGATTATCTTTAGGATCATCTTCATTTTCAACTAGTTCCACCAGAGCTTCAGTTATACTAGATCTTGTGGTGGGAAAGCAAACACTATATGCAGCATAAGGACTTCTTCTACATCTAACTCATCAAAAGGGGCTGCAAGCACATAATTACCCATACTTACTTCCGATATCGTAATTTCATTGGAGGTATTCTAATATTCTGTGATCATGTATTTTATTTTGGGTTCTCTTTCAATTCTAATATGGTTTGGCACTCCCTTCTAGGGAAGCCACATATGAGAGTGATTAGTTGAGACATATCCATTCAAGGCCTTAGTGAAGTCCCTTCCTAGAATCAGGCCATAAGTATCAGGTATATCTGCCACCTATATATTGATAACTTGTTGAATTCTAGGGTCAAAAGCAACCTGCATATGAATCATGTTTAATTCCCCTACCACATTAACTTCAGTTCTATCTAGTTGAGTAACTTTCTTTTGGGAATTAGCAGGAGTAATGCCCAAAGCTCGACAAACACCAAAAGGCATTACATTGGTGGAAGCGTTGGAATCTAACAAGCAATTATGCAAGTTTTTACCAAATATACGAACATAGATCAAGAATGGAGGAGTGTCTATTTTCCCTTGAAACAGGGTTAAGGGAGTATCCACTTAAGCAACTTGAGTTCTATCCTTCTCCTTTCCTTTATCTCCAGGAGGCATGTGAACCTGATTATGAGTTTTAATTTTGCCTTCCTACTTGCTAAGAACTAGATGCTTTATTAACACTATCACTAACTGATTTATCTTGGGATATAGAATTCACACTATAAGCTCCTAAAACTGCATTCCTAATGGTTGGAACCCTTAATAACTCAAATGTAGAGAGACTTACCTTCAATTTCTTGAGTTCTTCTGCAACATACATGGCCAATTGTTCTTCACTCAGATCAACAGGGACCTCCTTTGGGTATTCCACCACCTTGTCTTTGTTTGCTTCAACACTCCTTCCTTTTGACATGTCCATCTATGTTTGTCCTTCTTTTGATAGATATTGCTTTGACACATGAGGATACAGGGGATTATTACTAGCATTGGGAACTAGAGGTGTGGTGAAGTTGTTTGGAGGGATGGAAGTGGTGAAAGGGCCTCTAGCCTGTGGGCGTCTATGGGGCAAGTCCCTCAAATCATACTTCTTAACAAGCATTTGGAAGGTTTGTACCTCTTCAACATAAGCTTCTTCTTCATCCAAGGGGCCATTGTCATTCATTGGATTTTCATCAAAAAACTGTGTAATCTCATCTCCATTACACACCTGATTTGCCTCTTCCTTCAGCTAGTATGATTCTTCTTCAGGCACATTTTCCTTACTTTGTGGAAAAGGAGCATGATTTAGTACCAACACTGATGAATCATAAGGATTGGATGGAACTATCTCCTGACTACTCAAATATTTTTCCACTTCATACTAAAAGATTGAAGCTGTAGTCTGGAACTCTTGACAATCTAATTCAAAATGCCGAATTGTTTTATGGAGCCTACACCATCCTGATAAAGCAGCTTCAGCTAAATATACACCACTAGGGGGCTTCTCTTGATTGACTAGTTGATTCAATGGGGTGGGAACTCCTCCATTGTTAGGCCTTGTATTCCAAGTCCTGTTTTGTCTAGGTGGCTATCTCCTGTCAAAACCTTGCCCACCAGCCTGACTTCTATCAAAGTTCTGGCCTGAGGATTGTCCTTTATCATAATTTTTTCCCCTATCATTATATCCTTTGTAATTGTTATATCCTCTTTCAAGATGTTGCCCTCTATCAAAAGGATGTCCTTGTTGAGTATCTCAGTTTTCTCTGCTATAATTAGACAGCATACCTCTTTGAGCAGCTTGAAGCTGATTGTTCTGGTTTCTTAGATAAGTCACCTCCATATTCAGTTTCTTCACCTACTCAGTTAGCTCATCTAGTCTTTCCTTGTTAGGATTCCTATATGGAGGTTGATTTGAATTTTTTTGAGGATATCCTATTGCAGTGTCGGTATTCAATGACATATTCAAAACTTTAGAATTGTACAAATACGGGGGATAGCTAGCATGAGATTGTGGATGTAGAGGCTGATTTGCATTTTACTGGGGGTAGCTAACTGTGGGTGGAAGTTGACTTAGTAGAGGCCTTGGATGGGGAACCATAGGCAATTGAGGGACCAGATTCATGATTGGAGTACGATTGGTGAGAGCCTGATTGAGAGTTGGGACCTGTCCAGGGTGAGCAGTGGGTCCTAGTGACAGTAAAGGCCTAGACAAATGTTGTCTTAAATTAGTACTAACCTTCACAACCTCTGCATATGCATCAAGCAAAGTGGTGGGAGGATTATTTCTCCACTTCATGAAGGTGGCTATGAGACTGTCAAGGCCTTCATAATAAACCTCTAAAGTAGTGGCTTGGTCAACAACATAGGGAGCCTATAATCAGATATAGGCATGATGAAGCCTATTATTAAAAGATGATATGGGCTCATGGACTTCTCTCTTAACATTAGTGAACTAAAGGTAAAGCTCATTGGGACTAATAGGAATCCTACATTTCTACAAGAATGTAGTTTCCAGTTCAGTCCAATTTTGAATAGATCAAGTAGGCAAATGATTGTACCAATAGAATGCATCCTCTCCTAAGGAATAAGGAAAGAGCCTACATGTTACATCCTCATGATTAATTCCTTTGTCCTTAAGGAAAGTCTGAAAGATCCTAACGTGTTCCTTAGCAGTTCTATTGGGGTCATTAACATGGAACTTAGAACAAAAATGCTCTAGGTTCTTGGGCATGACATTGTAATTAGCAAAGGTCAATGGAGATGGGTTATTGGCAAGGAAAGCCATTGGTGGAGGTGGGGGTGGTAATGGTTGATTTATGGTTGGCTGAGGTTGTTGAATGGGAATGTCCTCAGATGAAGATGAAGATGAACTTGATGAAGATGGGGATGATGGAGATGATGGAGGTGGATGGGTGGATGATGATTCGCCCCTTATACTAGTCCTCCTTGACCTTGTAGGAGCTGGCAATTCTCAAAATTCCTCTTCTCCTAGAGTAGATCTAGTCCTTCTTCTAAATCTTTCAGGAGAGATGGCAAACAAAAATTGATCTAGCTTGCTTATTTAGACCCTCCTAGCGTCGATCTGTTGATGATGTTTTCTACACAACTCATATAGGATATGGAAATCCTATCTCTCTTGAAAGGTAAATCTCTATCAGCAAGCCTCAAGAGATAACCCCAAAGTCTCTATTGTCAGGTCTTGACAATGCATGAACAACTTAGTGATAAATGTGAAAACGTTAGTAATCACAAAGGGACCTTACTACAAGCAAATACTAAATCTTTAATTTATCAAATCTAGCAATATGATGATACTTCAATCCTAAATCTAACTGAAATGATAAAGAAATAACAAAAGATTAGGGTTTTAAAGAGATTACTAAGATTAATGCTACTACTACGATCAACAATGTAAATGATGAAATACTCGAAATGGACCAATCCCTCATAAACTAATTCTTACTTGACCTAGATGAATCTGTTATCTTGCAAGAACAATGCAATCTTCTAAGGTATTAAATATTTTTAGATCATGAACATTTATCCAAAGTAACCCTATTGCAATTGAAATGAATAAACCTTCACAATTGAACTAAGCATAATAGATATATGGTCCAGGCTAACTTTGCAAAGCAACTAACAATTAGCTAGCTGCAAAAAGTATGGACCAGGGATCACTGCAAACACTTCAAGCATCAAATCATAAACACCATTAAATCACTTCTAATTCTAAATCTAACATACATCTAATACTTCTCAAGCAATCTTGAAGAATGGAACAAAAAGAACCATGCAAGATAAGAATAACACAAGTATGGCGCCAAATCACAATGTCATTACTTGCATCAAATTATCCACTGAAGCAACAATTCCAGTTTTTTGTTACAATATTTTCTTGGAAAACAACTAACTTCTAACTCTTACTCTACTGCTTAATTCACTTCAATATCAGCTATCTGTCTATCTCTATGTCTCTATCTCTATCTAGCCCTTACAAATGAGGCAGAATGCCATATTAATAGAAACCCCCAAGATATGTCAGCCTAGGTAGGGTTTACAATAATAATTGGCCACAAAATGAGTCAACCAAGAGAAATTCAAAATAAAATAAACTATGCATTAAATTTTTGAACTTCATCCAAGTCAGCCTAGGATCTCCAATATAGTTCGGACCAATGCATGCAGGATAATAGGGAAGCACAAATTTCGATGTAGCCAACATTAACTGCCTTCCCCTTACGGTCATGGGCTTTATCCCATAGAGAACCAAGTCAAAAATCCTCATATGCTCTGCACCCTAGAGCAATCTAGTGATATACATGGTGAATGCATCACTCACCCTCCTATAGCTTGAGCTCCCTAACTGCAATTAAGGGTAAACCTCATAAATTACATCCTGCCCAAAGATGCCCTTGGTACTTAATCCTTTGTACGAATGAAATCTTGCAAGTGCATAAACTAAGTAGGAGGTCATTGTGAAGGTCTTGGTTTGCAACACATTGCATAATTGCTCATGGATCACAACACTTATGACACCTGCCCAATGATAGTTGATATTCTTCTGTTCCATCCTTACAATGACATGGCACATCCAATTCTCGAACATACCTGCACTCTTTAATCCTACCACCCTGCTAAGAAGAGTGATGGCATCATAATATTCCTTCTTCAACTTTGCTCTTAATAGCTATTTGGGCAGTTTTGAATAGTGAGACTTAGGCTTTTCCAACCAAGAATTGAGGATCTATTGTGATTTAATAGTCTCCTCCTCATAGAAATTTTTAGCTGCCTCCATGTTGAATGCCACAACATGAGATCTATTTGGCATGTCAAAGGTCTGGGCTATGGATACAGGATTCAAATTTGCCACAATCCTCCCTTGGGGACCGACTATTCTCTAAGTACTTTTTTCATAGTGCTTGGCACACTCAAGAACCAACTCATAACATTGCACTGTAGAAGGGAATCCAACTACATGTGCCAACCCTGATTCTAACATTCTTTTAGCCAATAGAGGAATATTTTGTGCTACCATTCTAGCCTTGAACTCTTCATAGTCCCATAGTCCAACATTTGTGTCAATCACTTCTAACCGGATGGAGGTAATCTTGCTCTCCAGGATCTTACTCTTAATTTCCATCTTAATCATTTTTGCTTCAGACACAGAAGACCCCTCCATCACTCTTGGCTCTTCCAGCTGCCACCTTGCTCGACTCAGCCTGCACTCAGCAAAGGAAACCATAGTAAAGATCACACAAACAAATTAGTCATAAACAACATATTCATCCTTAAAATGAGTCCCGAGATAAGCAAGGTGCCATTAAATCTCATATAAAATGATCATATCAAAGTTCGGATTTTAGGTCCACCCGCATAATCCAAGCTAGGGAGGAATTTCAGAAAATTCCTAGCCAGACGGATTCTAGTGGAATAAACATGAAAATACTTGTTAGTAACTTAATCCCATCATTATCAACCAAGAAACATGTGAGATCTCAAAATAGCCCAAATTAATCACAAAATGCATAGTCATTCGTTAGCAAGTCATGTCATCTCACAATCCTTCGTTTTCCACCAAGTTCCAGGAAAATCCGCACAAGACTGATTTCCGTGAAAGGAGCGATAGTCTGCAGATTTTGAAAAAATAACAGAACAAAGGATTTTTGGGAAAATCCGGATGAAAGGGAAATCCACGAGGAAGATGAATCTTCGAAAAACTACAAATTTCAGGAAAATCAGGAGAAAACGAGAAGTCGGGGAATTTCGGCCAAAGAGGAATTCCGCGAAGATCTTGAAACGCCCAATACCATTGTTTTCTCACGACCTCATTCACTCAAATTGATCAAATGATCACAAATTTGAGGACCCTAGGTATGGAACTAGTTTAGCTTTAACCTTCTACAGATCTTCCTTGAATTCTAGGCTCACTCGAAAGCAAATTAAGATGAAATGGAGATGCCTTAGGCATGAAACCCTAAATTTTGACCATTAGCGCACAAAGCAAGCTTGGACTCAGATAACTCGACTGTTGGGTTCTCACAAAGGTTATTTACGGCTCACAAGCAAGTTATCTCTAGATGTGAGTGAAAGAATGAACTTGAAACTTACTTGGGAAACCATAAATCAGACAATATCACGCAACCCAACCTACAAAATGCCCAAACATATAGGAATTCAAACTCTAAGAAAATTTATAGCATGAAAGCACTACTTACATTCATTAATCAAAAACAAGGCAACATGTACATACCATTTGACAAAGCAAAAAAATTGATCTCAAAAATAACAAATGTCAGTTTATTGGCGCTCAACAAAGAACAGCAACGAAAATGCCAAGGAAATCACCACCAAATCCAATAATTTGCAAAACCAGTGCTCCAAATCAAGTCCAACATTCAAAGAATAAACTCCTCAACTAAATTGAACACAGATGATAAAGCATAATGTCGCAATAATTCCCAAAGATCAACTAAATACATCCCTCACAAATCATACAAGGAGCATTAATAAGCTGACAAGACAACCCAAAAACTAGAATCCAGGAACCCGACGAGACAATGGACTTCCTAGAAAATCCGGCCCACACGAAATTTCATGAAGACCAGAAATCTCCAAACCACAACGTTTCATTGGACTCTGAGTGAAATTCAGGAAAATCTGGATGGAGTGGAAAATCCCGAGATGGGGTAAAAACCCATACTTTGCTCAAAACTTAAGTTTTTCAACGTGCAACTTAGGGGAATCACTCAGGCAAGCAAGATAAACATTTAAGCTCATGTCAAGGCAAGGTAAATCCTCAAAATCAAAGGGCCAAAACACCAAAAATCAAAATGAAAGAGGGTCCCTACTTTTCGCGAAGTGTGTGTGTGAAAACTACACAACAGACTCCAACCAACCTACAATATCCTAAAAAGGCCTTATTACATGAAATAACACAAACCAAAACAAAAAAGCCAACTTTTGACTCTTGGAAGCATAATGGACCTGTGGGTGCCTTTGCACCACACTCCCACGGGAAAAGAACACTCAAGTCCCACTTGAGGACAGATTTACAACTGTGTAGCCATGTTTTACAATGTCATCTTCAATCATCCAAAAACATCTTCCATATGATGACCTTTCCATTTGACCAAATAGTGGAAGTAGACCTTATTCCTTTTCTTCTTAAGTCCTTTTGTGTCCAAAATGCATTCAAACTCTAGAGGTTTTCTTGGTGGGAGATCTCTAACATAGTCCTCATCAGAGAAAGTTGATGAACCTGCATTATCACTTGCAACAATAGCCCCTTTGTAATGGTAGAGGTAAAATACATTAAAAATAGGAGAAATGGCAACACCAGGGGGAAGCTCTATTTCATATGTGTTCTCTCCAAATTTATGCACCACTTTACATGGCCTCATCTTCTTCATGTGTAGTTTAGAATACTACCCCTTAGGAAACCTTTCCTTCCTCAAATGAGCCAAAAAAAATCCTGAACCTTGTAGTGAACCTCTCTCCTCTTTAGATCAACATTGTGTTTATACTTGTCTACACTCCTTTGAAGATTGTCCTTGACTTGTTGGTAGATCTCTTGCATAGCCACAAAAAATTATTCACCTTTAGCACTCCTCCTTTCTATTCTACTCACATCTATCAATTCAAACACACTCCTAGGCTGCAAACCATAAACAATCTCAAAAGGACTCTTTCCAACACTCCTATTCACTGAGTCATTGTAGGAAAAATCTGCTTGAGGAAAAATCAAATCTCACTGTGTTGAATGCTCTTTGGTTAAACATCTTAGGAGGTTCCCAGGGCTCCTATTCACCACTTTAGTTTTCCCATCAGTTTGAGGGTGATAGGAAGAACTAAAACTCAAATTAGTACCAAGTTTCTTCCTCAAGGTTCTCCAAAAATGACCAACAAACTTGCTATCCCTATCTGAAACAATGCTAAGAGGAAAACCATGAATTCTTACCACCTCTTTGAAGAATAGACCTACTATGTACGAAGCATCATTAGTACTTTTGCAAAGTATAAAGTGAGCAATATTAGAAAACTTGTCCACAACATACACTGAGTCAAAACCCCTTTGTGTTCTAGGCAACCCCATCACAAAATCCATACTAATTGATTCCCAAGGCCTACTGGGAATGGGAAGAGATTGGTATAACCCTGCATTAATGCTACATCCTTTAGCCCTTTGATAAATAGTACACTTTTAACAAATTTCATCACATTAGTTTACATTTTTGGCCAATAGTAGTACCTCTTCAACTGCTCCAACATCTTATCAAGACCAAAATGACCTACAAGACTACCACTATGCTTTTCTTTGATCAAGTTATCCCTCATTGAACATTTAGGAATACATAATTGTGTCCCTTTGAACAACAAATCATCTTGGATAAAAAAATCAAGTCATTTCTCTTTATTGCTACTACAAGGTTGCCTACAACTTGCATAAATTTCTTTAAAATTTGCATCCTCAAGATACATACCTTTCAAAGAATCAACTCCCACGCTTTGTAACTGAATTTTCTACACCATTAGAGCCCTTCTACTCAATGCATCTGACACTTTGATAGAATGACCCTTCTTGTGCTTAATGGTGAAAGTAAAACCTTGCAAATACTCAACCCATTTAACATGCCTATGACTGAGTTTATCTTGAATATTCAAAAATTGGAGTGCATGATTATTAGTATACACTATAGACTCCTCAGGAAGTAGATAATGTCTTCGTTTATTTAATGTTTGCACCATTACATACATTTCATGGTCATAGGAATGATACATTTTCTTGGCCTCATTCAATTTCTTATTGAAGAAGGCAATAGGCCTATTTTCTTGACTTAAAACAACACCTATGGCATGGCCACTAGCATCACATTCAATTATAAAGACCTTGCCAAAACTAGACAAAGCCAATATAGGCTGCTAAACTACCCTCTTTTTCAAATATTCAAAACTCCTATCAGCCTCACTTAACCAAACAAACTTCTTCCTTTTATCACCCTTTATCGTATCAATCCTAGGAGCACAAACATCACTGAAACCTTTAATAATTTTTTTGTAAAAGCTAGCCAAGCCATGGAAACTCCTTATCTTAGCAACTGATTTGGGAGTAGGCCAACTTAGGATTGCCTAAACCTTGTTTGGATCCATCTTCAAGGTGTCATTCGTGACCACAAAACCAAGATATACCAACTATGTTTTCAAGAACTCACATTTCTTCAAGTTTATCATTAGTTTCTCTTCATGTAATCTTCTCAAAACCAAATCCAAATGCTGCAAATGCTCTTCTTTAGTTCTACTAAAAACAAGAATGTCATCAAGATATACCACAACAAACTTACCAATGAAAGGTTTGATCACTTCATTCATTAACTGCATGAAAGTACTAGGTACATTTGATAAACCAAAGGGAATTACAAGCCATTCATACAACTCTTTATGTGTCTTAAAGGTTGTTTTCCATTCATCACCTAGTCTGATCCTTATTTAGTGGTAACCACTCTTGAGATCAATTTTGGAAAAGTAACATGCGCCACCCAAACAATCCATTAAATCTTCAAGTCTTGGAATGTGAAATCTATACCTAATTATGATCTTGTTGATGACCCTAGAATTAGTGCACATCCTCCACTCACCCCTTTCTTTGGTGCTAAGACTATAGAAACTGTACAAGGACTTAAACTCTCTCTAATCATCTCCTTGTCAAGTAGCTCTTGCACTTGCCTCTTTATCTTTTCATTTTGTTGTGGAGTCATCTTATAAGCAGCTTTGTTAGGAAAACTAGCCCTTGGGATGAAATAAATGTGGTGGCTAATGTCCCTCATAGGTGGCAAAGTGTTAGGAATCTCATCCACTACTATCTCAACATATTTTTTGAGCAAGGTTTTGATCTCCAAAGGTAACTCTTCCTTCTTTTCTGCTAGGCTTTATTTTGTTGTGGAGTCATCTTATAAGCAGCTTTGTTAGGAAAACTAGCCCCTGGGATGAAATAAATGTGGTGGCTAATGTCCCTCATAGGTGGCAAAGTGTTAGGAATCTCATCCACTACTATCTCAACATATTTTTTGAGCAAGGTTTTGATCTCCAAAGGTAACTCTTCCTTCTTTTCTGAATGGCTAAAATTGCTTTACTTTTTAAGTGACATACCTAGGCTTTATTATGATGGCAAAACCCATCTTCTCCTCTTCCATGGTCTTTAGGAACTCCTTCTCATCTACTAGCATCACACTAGACCCTACTTGTGATTCTTGGCTTCCATATTTCAATGGTGTGAGGGTGTAAGAAACCCCATCCTTTTCTATAGCATATGTGTTTTTCCTACAATCATGGATTGTCTTTCTATCATATTGCCAAGGCCTGCCCAAAAGAAAATGGAAAACATCCATTGGAATTATGTCACATAAAACCTTATCCTTATATCCCCTTATGTGAAAAATCTACCCAAATTTGTTCATTCACAACTACTTGATGCCCTTTGTTAAGCCAAAAGACTATGTATGGAGTGGCATGAGGAATATTTTTCAACTTAAGCTTCTCTACCATTTCAATAGAAACCAAATTGTCAGTACTACCAGAATCAATCACAACTTTGCAACATTTACTTAGGCACTTACATGTAGTTTTGAAAAGTGACTTTCTCTATGGTGGTTCCTTTGCCATTGGTACTTTGATCAAAGTTCTTCTCACCATGAGAGACTCACCAACTTCTGGTTCCACATTTTGAGATAGTGAGTTGACACTTTCAACCTCATCTCCACCTTGTGCAATCTAATTTCTCCTCTCACCTCTGAAAGAGGTAGATGGCTGCTCCTCAGTGCATTTCCATGCTTGATGGCCTACAAATTTATTGCATTTATAACACTTCCTAGTGAATCCATTTGAACCTCCTCTATTTCCAAATATACCTCTAGAATTGGGTCTTCTTCCTCTAAATCCGCCTCTTGAATCTGTTGCTTGTTCTTGGCTGCTGCTTGGTTCACCTTGTGATCTTTGGGACAACCCTCTACTAGCAAATGTCTGTCTTCCTTTGAAACTCCTTCCTCTACCCCTGCTTTTCTTTTCTTGTCTCCTCTTCAACTTATCTTCAACCTTTATGGCCAACTAGTAACATTCTTCCATTGTCCTTGGGCTTGTGA
>VDFB02072254.1:0-23571 GCA_007258455.2 Sequoia sempervirens
GAGATTCTTGACATGTTCTTGATGGTCAACAAACATAGAGCATGAAAGAAGGTGACTTGGACTTATGACTCGAGATCTCCCCTCGACGGAGACTCTTGAATTGGCTCAAGGGGTTGTGGATGACATGGTTGGACTTGAATGATTCTGGCATGATGTTTGAGGATTCTTTTGTATGTTCAAGTATATGTGTTGAATGACATGGTGACAATTGATTCCTTGCTTGTAGCCCTTGGGTCACATCCTTTATAGGTGGATGGGTGGATTTAGGTAATGCCATCAATTTATTTTTTAAATATCTAAATGTAGGGCATTGATTTGATGGAGGATTAGATGATGATGGGGGTAATGAAGAGTTTGATTGGTTAGAAGGTAAAGAGGCCAATGAATTAGGACTCAGACATGGTGGCTTATGGATAGGCATTTGATTGGATGGTGGTAAGGGTGCATGAACTAGATTGGTGTTCCCCTTGTCAAAGGTGGCATTAAGACTTAAAGGCTCTTGATTTTGTTGCCAAGGTGGACTTGGGATCCTATGTACTTGTTGTGATTGGTGGACATGTTGATATGGCATTGTCATGATAGGTAGATGTGTTAGGTTGGCATGATGATGAAGGTGACACATAGGATTGTGGTTGAATGTGTTGAGGTTGAAATGGTGTTTGGACTTGTTGTGATATGATTTGTTGTTGTAATGATGATTGAGGGGTTGTATAGGATAATGATTGTTGAGAGGTGGATTGGTATGGATAAGGGTTGACATTAGAAGACATGTGATAGGTTGATGAAGGGGTAACATGATACGTGGATGAATGAGGTTGATATGATGATATAGGTGACACATAGGATTGATGTGAAATTTGTTGACGTGGTGATTGGACTTGATGATGTGCTTGTTGGATGTGACAAGTGGCCATGAGGTATTGGATTTGAGCTATGAGTTGTTGCATTTGAGGTGATTGGCTGGTTTGAAGTTCTTGGATCATGTCATGGAATCTGTGACTGAGTTGTTGGGATAAAGGTGCTTGACTTGTTTTAGCCACGTGAAGCATGCGAACAAGCTCTTGTGCTATGTCTTCCAATGTTTTCATGATGTAAAATGATGTTGATTGGATTAAAGAAATGATGATGATTAGGATATGATGTGGAATGATAAGATTGGATGATTTGGATGATGTGGCAAGTGTTTATTGGAAGTTTGACTTGGGCAATATCAAACACAATATTTCACATGTAAATGCATGAACACACACACCAAACACAATGATAAATTTGTCTTTGAAGATTAAATGTTATGATTAAGCAAACACTTGAATACACAACAACAAGCCCTATGACTAGTCAAGTGGGGTATGGCCAATTAGGTCTCAAGCTAGTTTGCACAAGGTTGACTAGGTATAATTTGAAAGCAAAATCTTGCCAATAAGCTAGGAGAAAGGGGTAACCCACCCTTCACCTTCACTTCCCAAAGGTATAAAGTTCTTTGGGGCTTAGCCTAGAGTGACAAGATTTCAACTCCCAAAGGAGCGTGTCTTTGGATTCACACTCGATTGAGGTCGTCCCTTGGAGGGGTGTGTGCTCCAAGTAGGCCTCCTACGAAGGGTATGACAAAAGCGAACCAAGTGAGGTGTTTTGGAGGACACACACACTTGATTCACACTTGCAGTGATTAATTTCCCTATAGAAAATTGAAATGTGTGTAAACCAATTCAAGCACGTGCTCTTTTTAACCCCAAATCAAGATGTGTGATTGAAGACAAAATTCGTTTTAAGCCCAATTTCAAATATGTGATCAAACAAGATTGATTTTATGCCCCAAATTGAAATGTGTGACAAACAAGATTAAGAGATTAAAAATGGAATGTGTGCACCTGATTATTTTCGCTTTCCAATTTGATGTGTGACTGATGCCAATGTTTTTCCAGCTCCGTGTGATTCACCTACGAGTCACCAAATCGAGAAAAAACACGAACTTGCAAGCCAAAATGAGATTAGATCCAAAAACAAGCAATATGTTAAAAATCTAACTAAATTAAAAAAAAATTAAAATCTAAGTTACATTAAAAATCTAAAAAAAAATCTATATTTAAAATCTAAATTAAGAATCTAATCTAAAATCTAAAATCTAATAAAAATTTTAATTAAAAAAAATCTAATTAAAAGTCTAATTTAAAATCTAAAATCTTATAAAAATCTAATCTAAAATCTAAAGCCTAATAAAAAATTTAATTAAAAAAAATCTAATTAAAAGTCTAAAAATCTATAAAAAATCTAATCTAAAATCTAAAAGTCTAATAAACAAAATCCAATCAAATTAAATTTAAAATCTAAAATCTTATAAAAATCTAATCTAAAATCTAAAGCCTAATAAAAAATTTAATTAAAAAAAATCTAATTAAAAGTCTAATTTAAAATCTAAAATCTTATAAAAATCTAATCTAAAATCTAAAGTCTAATAAAATTAAAAATAAATTCTAAATTAAATTTAAATCTAAAAATCTAACTACCTAAATTAAAAAAAATCTAAATTTAAACTAAATTAACAAAACTAATTAAATAGCATTCAATCTAACCAAAATAAAAAATTAACAAATAAACTTTATTCTAGACTAACTATAAAAAAAGTAAAAACTAACTTAAAAAGATACTTTCTAATAAAATCTTAAAAACTTAAAAGGAATGAAACCATCGACTCCTTGCATAGAAGATAAGAAAAGGTTTGTAAAAGCTTTAAAAAGCCCAAAAGCTTGCTACTGTTTTTTGACGTTGGAGTTGGGGTTAATGGTTTTAGCATCGAATGATCTAGGAGAAAGAAGCGTTGTTTCCTTCAGATTTTTCAAACAAAAATCAAACGAACAGCTAAGGAAAGTGGTGTTGTGAAGAGCTTGAAGTGTACTTGGTGCCTGCGGATAAAGTTTTGGTTGAATCAACGCACGTAGTAATAATGCTGGTTTTTTAGAGCGACAGGGGCGGTTAATAACATTTCATTCATTGGTAGCTTCTCGCATGGGGAGTAGCCTGGAGGAGTTGCATGAATGCTTCAAAGACATGAATACATGGAAAAAGGAACAAGATGTGGCAACCGTAATCGATATGGCAAAGATTGCTAGGAACAAGTATGGAAACGGATGGGAGTATGATCGATATGGCACTAAAGGTGACGGTTATATCAAGTGGTGGCTATGTCTTTTAGAATAATCAAATAAGCAAGATAATAGCATGAAATTTTCTGTGCAATTAATCTTCTGTATTTGCAAACACAGAGGTCAAAAGAGCTTTAATACTGCAATTAGCTAGCAAAACCTGTAAAAATCCACTTGCAAAACTTAACAGACGAGGGTTAGATAAAGACCATTTTTTACAAGAAAACTTGCAAAAATGTATGAGTAGATCTAGAGATGTCGGGTTCACCAAATGTAGATAGGGAAAAATCAGCAGGTTTGATGTTGAAAACAATAAACTAATTAAATCCTATCGCTAACTAAGAAGCACAAACTAGTATGAAAATGCAAAATAAACAAAAGGAAATGCAAACCCATTCTCAACTAGACTTGATTGACTTCCATGGCTCTTCTCTCCACCGCATGAAAATGCTAGATTTTGAAGGATTGATAATGGAGAAATCGTTGGGTGCCTATTCTACAACATAACAACTTTGACGCATGAAAATGACAAAATGGAGAATGACATAGATGGATTGAAGAATGATTTTGACAGAGTGAGGATGTTAGACAAATCAACCCCTAAAATGGATTGTGAGAGGTCAGGATGAGAGCCAGTGATGTGACTTAAGATAAGATTTGACAAGATTCGATAAGGATTTGATTTTTGACAAAAGAGGAAATACAACGAGATGAGATAAGATGTCAAAAAGATAGAAAGATTTTGATTTTCTCTTTTAAAGGAAATAAATCCTGAAAAAGATGAGAAGGATAATTGATGAATTATCTAATTAAATAAATTAATTAGATACAAATGAGTTCAGATTTTGGAAAGAAAGCGAGAATATTCTTTTTAGATTTTATTAATTAAATAAATATTTGATTTATTTAATTAATGTTAAATTTATGATTTCATTAATTAAATAATATAAATTATTTAATTAACATTAGAAGAATGAATAGAAATGATATAATTAATTAAATGATAGAAATTATTTAATTAACATTAGAGGCATGGATGGATTACGCATAGGAAGGGAATAAATGAAATTAGTCAAATAAATAAGATTTATTTAACTAATTAGATGATGAATGGGTACCTAGGGAAAAACATGCCACGGGATGCCTAAATGATGAAATGTTGTCACAAGGTATCATAAGAGGACATTTTTGGGTGTCTACAAATATCATTGTGGGTAATGTGGCAGAAAGTGTAGATTTTTGAATGTCATCTGCTTTTCATCCATGAAAAGAAAAGAGATACACAAATTTGTTTTTAGGGTGTGACTTTGAGTCCAATTGATAAGGTTTTGGGATCTCCATCTTTTGAGCAAGATGTCCTGGCAAGTTGCCAAAAATCTAGTGCATTTTGTTTGCATTTTGTTGTGAAATTTGCAAGGGTGGTCTCTTCTATTTTTATTTTGGACAATCCATTTGCCTTTTGGATGGATGTACTTGGTTCCTTCTCTCTAGAAATTCTTGTCTTCAAGCCTTGGTAAGTCCTCTTTGTTGCAGTGGGGCTCTTTATTTTTGTTTTAGGAGGTAAGATGCATGCAAATTCTTTTTTCCTTTAGACTTTAACAACTTCCTTTTTTCTTCCTTTCAATAGTGTTTTGTTTCATTGCCTTGGCAAAAAATTAGGGTCACTGATGCCAACTTAAGAGAGTTCTTTTTGCCAATCGTTGATTGCTAGATCCAACAATGCAAAAAGCTCATTTTTCTTTATGCCATCTATTTGTGGGGGGACCGCCTTGTTCATTTGTTACTTTGGTAGAAGTTTTTGATGGTATTTATATTATTGACTTGGTAGGATCATTCATCTTGAAATTTGATAGTGTAGGGATCCATTTCTTCACAATGTTGTAGTTTGTGCGGGTCCCACCTTATTTGTTGGCTTTTGCCTCCTTAAAATATTTTTGTACCTTCTGCCACATTGGCATCTCTTAGTTAGCATCAATAATTGATCTCAAATTTGAATCCAATGATGCAGATTACATTGTAACCTCATTTATATGCAATTGACCCAATGTTCATGTGGGCCTTGTTTCTCTTGTTGCCTTCCACCTTTCTAGAAGTTTTTTGTACTTATTGCCACAATGGCTCTCTTCAGTTTGTGCTAGTTGTTGATTCAATGAATGATATGACAACCTAGAGCCTCTCAAGTTCTCTCTACAATATTCAACTGGGTCCTTCTCTGTAGAAGTCTTTTTGTCATAGAAGATTGTAAAGTCCTCAATGGCAGCAACATGTTATGTTTGCGGTAGACCCTTTTGACCCTCCAGATTAATGTTTCCAAATCCAAGTTGCCTTCCATGCTCACATTTAGCATGTGCATTCATGGTAGGAAAGACTTATCGTTGTAGCCACTTCCCCATGCACGTTCATGGACGGTTGATTCTTTCTCCACTAGATTCCTTGAGCCGTCCTTCTAGAATTGTTGTTGGTGGCATAATTGACTTTATAAGCCATCGTAGTTCTTAAGAGTAATGTCCAAGTTTCTTAATTGCCTACATGTGCACTTTCTTAGCCACCAATCTAGTATTGTATGTAGAGCATTGAGTAGATGTTGTGGTCATGCCAATTTCTATCCATTTCTCTCCCTTTGTCTCTCTTCTATTGTTAATATTTATAGATTAGCTTTTGGTTGCAATTGCATGAGGTCAAATCTTATAATTATGTAAATATGGGCTTAGTCCCCTTGTAAATGATCTTTTGGCTCTTGATGAATGCAAGTGCTTTCATTGGCTTTATTTGTCATATCTTGTCTCAAAGATGGTCCTTTGGTTTGGTTTTGTGAATGTATTTATGTTTGTTTGCTTATGACACCCAAATAAGTCTCTATATGAATTTTAAAGCTATTGGCCATGACAATGTGAGTTGAAGGATTTCTATGCATAGGTGATCTTATGAAAGTGAGTTGAGTCAGTCTTGAACACAAATGGTAACCTTACATGATTGAGAGTTGGTTGAGTGTTGAAGAGAAAGCTGATTGTTCACTAATCTTTTGGCACATCGCTTCCTTTAATTTCCTCAGCTCTTGTTTCTAACCCTTATCCTCCTTCTATCTCTTTTCTCAATCATGTTTAGATAAGCCATTAGATTAGCTTCTGTTCTGCATTTTTAAAGGAAGTCAGCCTTCTTTGGAGATTCCTATGTGATTGTGACATTGTGTAAAAACTATGAGTGTGTAGGTTTCCAAATTGTTGGGCTTCTTAGAGCCAACAATCCATGGGCACAAATATCTTTTCATTGGGTTTTCTAAGTGGTGTCACGGACTTCTGTTTGCATGCCTAGGCAGATTGATGGTTTGCTGTGTGCTTATGAGTGTGGGGTCTTTCATCTAACTCCTTCTATTGAAGGAGAACTCTTCTCCCCCACACCCACCTAGTGTTTGGAGTGTTCATGCCCTCCAAAGGGTTGCACTTGATCTTAAAGCAACAACCAACAGAGCTTGTGGATCAAACCCTAAATCCTTGACTTCATTTGATATCAACAAGGCGAGTGTATAGGTTTCCAAATTGTTGGGCTTCTTAGAGCCAACAATCCATGGGCACAACTATCTTTTCATTGGGTTTTTTAAGTGGTGTCATGGACTTTTGTTTGCATGCCTAGGCGGATTGATGGCTTGCTGCTTGCTTATGAGTGTGTGTTCTTTCGTCTAACTCCTATTGAGAACCCTTCTCCCCCACACCCACCTAGTGTTTGGAGCGTTCATGCCCTCCAAAGGGTTGCAATTGATCTTAAAGCAACAACCAACAAAGCTTGTGGATCAAACCCTAAATCCTTGACTTCATTTGATATCACCAAGGTAGTTATGGCACAACTTGCATTACCATTCAACACTTCTGCCTAATTTCCAATACTTTGCAAGCCACTACTTTTGGTACACACCTAGTGGAGATTGGAGTTAATTAAATTCCTCAATTTAAGGTAGCAATGTCAGCCTTTGGGAATAGATAGCTCCTCATCCTCCTCAAAGGATTTTGTGTATTGTTCATGTAATCCTCATTTCTTGTGAAGGAACTTGAATATTCATAGGAGAACTTTGTTATTTTCAAATCAATGATTTCTAAGATGCCAACAAAAAGCAGTTTTTGCATAATGCTTATGAAGCTCTTGAAGGGCTCAAGGGCGAGGATGCAATGAACTTTGATAATCATGCATGAATATATATCTTGTAATATACAAGAACTAAATGACCTAAATAATAGATAGTTAGGGCTATTTGTTAAAGATTTTAGAATGTTGATTAATTGTGTCTAGTCATGGTCAAGATGATTTTCCCTAATGTTGGTTTTCTTATGTGACATCGAAATTGTGGTTGTGGGGCTGTTGCTACTTTAATCTTATTAAGCTTTGTTGATCAGTAATAGTTTCTGTGCTATGCTAACAACCCCAATTAAATATGCAAATTGCAAATGACAAATGCTTAGTATTCTAATTATTAATGCCTTAGTCAGATCAAAAGTTGGCAAGTGAGAAAAATGGAGATCCATAGCAGCAAAAAGGAAACAGGCTGTTACAGAATGCGGTTTTATAAAATTCAGGCCCAAACATGAGACTGTATGAAATGGCATCTATTGTTGCACAGAAATGCATTTAACAGTGGGTCTTATGTACCTTTGTAGCTAAGAATTTAGTGATCTTTTAATAATCTAGAGGACATAAAGTAATGATTGAACTTAAACCACTGTTAGATCACCTGAATTACAATTATTACTTCAGAACAAAAAAAGATGAATCTTTCAAAGTTTTTCTATCTTTGAAAATTATAGTCCAATTTAAAGTTATAGTTATGTTACTTGTGAGATTAAGAAAAGAGTTACATTTCAATCTGATTCAATGCTTGTTAGTATATTGAATAGTAGTATGTTGGTGTTGGGTTACTACCTAGCATAATCTACTTAAAGGTTGACATTTTCTAATGGTTATTGAGATTATTTCTTGTATGCCTGAGATTGTATGCTAAAGGCTTATTTGGCTTTTTTTTGCTTTTGTTTCATCAAAATTTGGTAGATGATAAAGTATATTAGCATAATATGTAAAAATATCAATATTATAAAGAAAACAACATAACATGAAGAAGAAAAAAATCCTTGTTAACAGCTAACATTTGTCCATTTTTCTATAGGACAGTTAAGTTTCCACTATGGTTAAGGTATGCACTGTTTTTACTTTTTAGCAATGATTCTTGTTTTTGTCACAAATTTTGTGTGATGCTTGTGATGATTTCAGGCGTAGGGCATTGGAGCGCAAATTACAAGAAGCGCAAGTTTCAGAAGAAGAACAAGTAGAAATGTTAAAGAATCTGGAACGTAAAGAAACTGAATACATGCGACTACAAAGACATAAAGTAGGTGTTGATGACTTTGAGCCACTAACTATAATTGGCAGAGGGGCATTTGGAGAGGTAAGTTTATGAAGTCATGGTGTTGCTTGACATCTCTTAATTTTTGTGTTTGTTTGTTTTATATGTACTAGGATATTTGTTGTAAGGCTGCAGTAACATATTGATGAAGAGATATGGTTCACTGCACTATAAATAACTGGATATGTTAAGAAGAAACATCTGTTTACACATTTGAATGATTCACTCCCGTGAGCTGGAGATGCATACTACAATCAAGAAAATAATTATAGTATGTGATTGCATGAAGTTTGTTCAAACTTTAGGATGTATTTTACAAAAATTGCATTCAACATTGTTAGAGTGTTGATAGAATGCGAAACTTAATTCCTATTGTGGACTCCCTTCTCTAATGATCAGTTCCAACTTCCATCCAGTCGCAAGACACATTGCCTTTGCCCCTTTATGACAAGAAAAGAAAAATCTCCACGAAAACTAATCTCTTTAACATACAAGTCCTGATAAAATAGCCCTTAAAAGCTTAGGTCCACATTATCGACTTGTCTTGGCAGAAATACCTACATCTACCACTGAAGCGAGGACACCAGCTCGACTTTCTATAGTAGGATGATGCCAGTGGGTCACCAATATTGACAAGCCCAACCAGGAAGCACATAGACCTATTCTATTACCAGAGGGGGCAAAGCCAGTATCAGAACCCAACTACAAAGAGGGGCCGAAGCTCCCTGCATTATCTCAGGGACCATTGCAATCGATGCAAGGAGATCGACGAGCCCTGCAAGAAGATCCACAAGCCCTGCATGGAGACCATGAGCCGAATGAGACCAACTAGTTGGTCTCAGCCTGAATCTAGATTTTTTCTGGCAATGGATATTTGGGACAATGGCACCAAGGAAGGATTTATTATTATAACAAGGCCCAGGAAGATACAACAGCCACTGGGAAATATCCTCCATAGGAGGGAAGATTATTACAGCAAGTCAACCATTGTGGAAACACCAACCACATATATGGACAAGCTACCTAATAGTTGATGAAAGTAAGGCTCTTCTCAGAAGAATTTGGGTTTCTTTCAATATGTTGTCCTTGCACTAAGCTTCTCTTTTTACTTGATCAATAATATTAGACCATGACATGTGAAACATCACTTGTACAAGTAGACTTTAGGTTTCACATAATCCATAGTGGATATTCATCCAATAAGAGAGTTTTTAACATAGAAACTAGTCATGTCTTATATTAGAACAATATTTTCTTTGGGAATGCTATCAAAATTATTACCTAACCCTTGACATTTGAGTACTGACGCATAATATCAATATTCATTCAGAAAGTCAGATCCATATTAACATGTTTTCATAATCTTGTCTTATGAGTAATGTAAAAAAATGTTATATATCATCGTTTCACAATGCTTGTAGATTCATTGAGACATGTTATATTATTAAATTGTAGTTCATTCAATAGAAATATGCAAATGTATAATCTAAATATCATGACATGAAATGAAATGTGGAGAATGCTACTAGAATAATATCAAAGGGTCTAGGAAGTTTTTATTCTCTCAAAATTCCAAAATTAGTAATTAATCTCTTAAACTCCAACCTGCCTTGCTCCTGAGCAGGATGCCATCACATCAATGCTGGTACACATTTTTGTTCCTGAGAATAACAATATTATGACCTTTTAGCACTTAAGGAACAAAACAAATGTAGCATGCAAAAATGCTTTAGAAGTATTTGATTATTATTTGATCAAATATTCTGTATTGATCTTCATAAAGTGGCATATGATAAGATAAAGATGAGATGACTTTCAATGTCCTGTTAGGCCAAAATGGTCTGAAAGACCTCTCAAAGTGTTATTTGTTTAGAAGGTTGTTTCCATGGAGGTGTAGCCTTAAAATAAATTCTCCAGTTTTGCTGGAAAGTCTTCATTTGAGATTTCATGTACTAGGTTATGGTTACAAAAATGTGTACTTGTTCCTAATATCATTATATAGCGGGCAGGTAAAAAGCAAATCTATTATATCTCTTCACTAGAGGTTAGTTTACTGATTCCTTGTCAGTGAGTTGTTATTAGGTATCATGTAATAAGATTTGTTGGAAATTAACACCTTGATTTGCCTTGGAACTAATCAAAGAGGAGCCCAATGGTACCAAAGTTGAGATCCATGGTCAAGGTTAATTAAGTCTTGGCCACCTTGACAAGTTTTTAAAAAATCGTTGGATTCTTTGGCAAGAGTTGTCTATGTTGAGTACAAAGAAAAAAATGAAAAGAGCACATTCATAAAGGCAATTATAAAATAGCTTGCTCATTTTAAAGTGTCTGCAATATACCTTTCTAATGAAGGCAATGCTTGCATATGTGGAGGATAAGAATTGAAAGTCAATGTGTTTCAATGAGTTTATGAAAGATTGCATTAGTTTCAATTTTTCATCAAAATAATCTATTTGAAAAAAAACATTCACGACACTTGTCTTCTGGAATAGAGAAGACGATATTTTTGCAAAAGGGTTCTATTTTCTGATTGTAATGTCCCCTTTTTCATGAGCAATGGATTTTGGAGGAATTAGCCTATTCCTGATCTTTGTAGGCTAATGGAGCTTGATAAGAAGATCATTTGGCAGATACCCAGTTGATTGGTTGGCTTGTTTCGTGATTCAGTCTACATATGGAGGTGTTCTAATGATTTCTTGATATGTTTCTATTTTTAGAAACCTCATGTTATAAAGTAATGTTATGTTTGCACTTTATGTTATGAATAATTATTTTATTATAAAGTGCAAAATAAATAATAAAATAAAATAATATTCCTTCTAGAAGGTGACTTGAGAAAGTTCTAGAAGGAGGCCGACCTCTTGAGGAAAAAGTATAAATAGACATCATGGGCTCATTCTCATCATGCAGATTTGTTGTTGTTGATGTTGATGTTTGATGGTTGTGGAGCCTAGGGTTTCTACAGTTGTCTTTGGCCATTGAGAATGAAAACTCTCAATTGGTAAGCAATTTTGAGGGTGTGAAATATCACTTGAATTATTGCAAAGTTGAGGAAGTTGCTTCAGACTTTCTACTTGTACTTCAAAGAAAAATTTTATGGCCTTTGGCCAAATTTTGGTGGTATTGATTTGAAGAGATCAATTGGTGCATTGCTGGAGTCATTTTGGTGTATTGAGACTTCATCAAGATTGTTATTCAAGGTTCAATCTGCATCTTTATCAATTCTGGAATAAATTACAGTCATATATATCAGCTTGAGGGAGCCACGATTTTGCTTATTGCAGCCATAACATCCATTGATCTTGGTCTTGATTAGTAGTGCTTGACTTCTAAGGAGATGGAGATCATTATTGGAGCTGGAGGAGATCTTTAGAGGCTGATTTATATTTATTTTCTGAGGTCTGCTAGAACAGGGGCGAATTGGGCTGGGAAGCACAAATAAATTCATTAAAATTCATACACTTGTTTTTGGCTTATGGGTATTGGAGCAATCAATTTCTAGAGGATGGACAATGATGTTTAGTGATTAAAATCAGAGGTTGCAGCTGCTATTATTTTATTCTTGAAGTCTGAAATATCCAGCAGGGGCGGCTAGGGCTGAGACATCATCCATCACTCATAAGGTGCACTCTCCTTTGTTCTTGCTTGCTACTTCATCTCCAATCCAAGGCGACTTCATTCTAGGTTTATTTGCATTGTTTGGAGCTCATTTACATGTCATATTTGTATATGTTTGAAGTCTGATTTTGTACTCAGAAATTAGCAAACTTCAGAAAAGTTGTAAATTGCCAAGAGTCTTGGCAATGCTTTGCATTTTGGTTTATAAACAAGTGCTGGAGTTTAGTTTTAGATTAGTAACATTATTCATAGTCTTCTAGATTCTAGATGGATGCATTCCAAGTGTTTGATAAAAAGTCACTTGGCTGTAGGTGGCTAAGTTGCTCATAGAAAATCATTTAATGAGCATTGTAATGAGTCTTTATATTGCAAATTGGTGATATAAGTTGCTGGTGTCATTTGAGCAATTCAATATCATTTATTATCAACTAGTCAGTTTACATACCGACTGTTTGTAAAAATACCAGTTGGCTGTAGGTGACCATTTTTCATGATTAGAACTCATTTATGCATTCAATATTTCCAAATTAGGTTGCACATTCATGTTAGGTCATTGTTTAGTCAATTTAGAGTCATTTGTAAGCATTCTCATTGATGCTAATTGAAGAAAAGAGCCATTGAGGCAAACTGAAATGTTATATCAGTTATATGACCCTTGTATGTGAAGTGTTTGAAAAAATTTCTTGAGCCTTCAATCAGAAGTTTTCAATCAGATTTGAGCAGGGTCATTACAGTGGTATCAGAGCGGTTTCCTGCCATCCTGTTGGGTGAGTTTTAGCTGCAGTTCAGTGTACAACATGGCTATTCCTAGGATGCAGTTAAATGCCATGATGGGAGAATTGAAGAAGCTTATACAAAGTCAAAGAAAGATGGCCGAATTGCTCTCACCTACAACCATAGAGAAAATTGCAAGGTATATGACTTCCATTTCTAAGAAGTCTACATCACAAAATGAAAAGGAGGAAGAACAAGACATTTCTACAAGTGAGGTGTCTAGAAATCTCTACAATGAGTTTTCAGCAGTTGGTGACCAACATACAGCTGATCACATGGAGAATAAAAATCAGACCAGCATAGAGGAAGAAGATAGGCACATAACACTTCCGGATGACTTCAAGGATGAAGAGGAACAAGTAATGTTTGAAGACAAACCATTGGTTTTGGAGCAGCCACATGAGGAAATGGTTTCTTGTGATGCTTCAATAGGTGAGTTTAGCATTGCTTCTTCTCTCATAATAGTAGTTTAATGAATGATGTTCATTCACATGAAAGTTTATTAGAGGCACAAGATATTAAGGAGGATGTAGAATTTGATCCTCTACTTAGTGGAGCAGCCACTAGTGTTTTGTTTCACATGATGATGGAGGCATTCTACAATGGTATGATGTCATCACGGATTGGTTTGAGGACAGCAACATGGTGCCTTATCATTCTTATGAAAAGAAATCTTGTGTTCATGTGCAAGCTAATGATATGATATCATCTTTTGATGAGCATCCCTACACCCATTGGTGGACATCAAGACATCAAGAGGACTGATTTTGTGTACTTTGGCATTGAAGAGATTAGAAGGTCTGAAATGATGAATGAAGAGTGGATGAGAGAGGCCAAGAAGGCTAGATTAGTGGCTGCAAATGCAAGGAAACATCTTCAAGATGTGAAAGAAAAAGTCAATCTTTCCAACATGGCAAGACAAAAAGGAATAGATAACATTAGAAGTCTCCTCATTCAAATGAAGGATAATTCTGCCCTATGTTCTAATGTTAGTGATGAAGATGATAAGCTTGGTCAATCGAAGGACTTGGTACAATTTGAGGTTTCTTCATGTGTTGGGGAGGTTGATCATTCTTTTGTGGAGGATGATGTTGTTGGAGATGACACTCTTAGTGGATCAGCCACTCAAGAGTTGTTCTTGGAGGTAATGAAGGTATCTACAACCCATCTTTGGATTGGTTACCTATGACATATGATAGGGCAGCTATCTACTTGTTGGTTGGTGACTTGATCTTTCTAGATTCTTCATTGATCATGGTTGTCTTACTTGGGTTTTCATTGCACATTCATATTTGGCATGGTTTACATCAGCTATTGAGTTGGATCAGCAGGTTGTGCTTGTGCTACAAGAGTTGTTTGGTGATGTTTGGGACATTACACAAATTTCACTTGGGATCCAGGTGGAGGAGAGTTGTACTTGTTGCTGAGATTGCTTGGGGACAAGCAATTTCAGGGAGGGCGGACTGTAATGTCCCCTTTTTCATGAGCAATGGAGTTTAGAGGAATTAGCCTATTCCTGATCCTCGTAGGCTAATGGAGCTTGATAAGAGGGTCGTTTGGCAGATACCCAGTTGATTGGTTGGCTCGTTTCGTGATTCAGTCTACATATGGAGGTGTTCTAATGATTTCTTGATATGTTTCTATTTTTAGAAACCTCATGTTATAAAGTAATGTTATGTTTGCACTTTATGTTATGAATAATTATTTTATTATAAAGTGCAAAATAATAAAATAATAAAATAAAATAATAATATTCCTTCTAGAAGGTGACTTGGGAAAGTTCTAGAAGGAGGCCGACCTCTTGAGGAAAAAGTATAAATAGACATCATGGGCTTCATTCTCATCATCCAGATTTGTTGTTGTTGATGGTTGTGGAGCCTAGGGTTTCTGCAGTTGTCTTTGGCCATTGAGAACAAAACTCTCAATTGGTAAGCAATTTTGAGGGTGTGAAATATCACTTGAATTATTGCAAAGTTGAGGAAGTTGCTTCAGACTTTCTACTTGTACTTCAAAGCAAAATTTTATGGCCTTTGGCCAAATTTTGGTGGTATTGATTTGAAGAGATCAATTGGTGCATTGTTGGAGTCATTTTGGTGTATTGAGACTTCATCAAGATTGTTATTCAAGGTTCAATCTGCATCTTTATCAATTCTGGAATAAATTACAGTCATATATATCAGCTTGAGGGAGCCACGATTTTGCTTATTGCAGCCATAACATCCATTGATCTTGGTCTTGATTAGTAGTGCTTGACTTCTAAGGAGATGGAGATCATTATTGGAGCTGGAGGAGATCTTTAGAGGCTGATTTATATTTATTTTCTGAGGTCTGCTAGAACAGGGGCGAATTGGGCTGGGAAGCACAAATAAATTCATTAAAATTCATACACTTGTTTTTGGCTGGTGGGTATTGGAGCAATCGATTTCTAGAGGATGGACAATGATGTTTAGTGATTAAAATCAGAGGTTGCAGCTGCTATTATTTTATTCTTGAAGTCTGAAATATCCAGCAGGGGCGGCTAGGGCTGAGACATCATCCATCACTCATAAGGTGCACTCTCCTTTGTTCTTGCTTGCTACTTCATCTCCAATCCAAGGCGACTTCATTCTAGGTTTATTTGCATTGTTTGGAGCTCATTTACATGTCATATTTGTATATGTTTGAAGTCTGATTTTGTACTCAGAAATTAGCAAACTTCAGAAAAGTTGTAAATTGCCAAGAGTCTTGGCAATGCTTTGCATTTTGGTTTATAAACAAGTGCTGGAGTTTAGTTTTAGATTAGTAACTTTATTCATAGTCTTCTAGATTCTAGATGGATGCATTCCAAGTGTTTGATAAAAAGTCACTTGGCTGTAGGTGGATATTTCACATGTAGAAATCATTTAATGAGCATTGTATTGAGTCTTTGTATTGCAAATTGGAGATATAGGTTGCTGGTTGTTAATAAGTTGTCAATGAGCATTTCCATATTATTCACACTCAGATTTTAGTATGCATACCAACTGTTTGACAAAATACCAGTTGGCTGTAGGTGATCATTTTTCATGATTAGAACTCATATATGCATTCAATGTTGTCAAAATAAGTTGCACATTCATGTTAGGTCATAGTTTAGTCAATTTAGAGTCATTTGTAAACATTCTCATTGATGCTAATTGAAGAAAAGAGTCATTAAAGCAAACTGAAATGTTATATCAGTCATATGACCCTTGTATGCAAAGTGTTTGACAAAATTACCAAGGCCAAAAATCAGAAGTTTTCAATCAGATTTGAGCAGGGTCATTACACTGATCCACTACCAAAGTGAATTGTCAAGACAAAGAACATAGCCAAATTCCACCATCCTTGGCATTTGGATTTTGCAGTTGTTCAGAAATGAATTTTTAGATCAGGAAATAAAAAGGATATCATTAAAATAATGTGTGCAGAAACGGGGGTCTTAATATAGGCATTTGATGCCATCTACTACCCAAATACACTTTCTGCAAATTTCTGGAACTGATAAAAAAACCTGCCTAATATTGAAGAGTCAAGGGTGGATTATTGTTCTTCCTTATAACATTACATAAATGCCTCTTATGCAGGCTGCCACCTACCTTTGGAAGCATGCTGTGCGGAGAGAAACCTGCAACCTATTAATCCAAGATATAGTTTGAGAAACACTACTGTAAGTATGATAGTATTCCTAAGAGGACTGCAAAAGTTGCAAAGCAAATTCCTTTAGATACCATCCACCAGCTCTCTATTCAGTCACAAGCAAACATCTGATATCCCCGTTATGAGCCTGTCATTGGGATTGGAAATTGTGCTATATTTGAGTGGATATCTGCTTACAAATTGGCAGTGTTTTGAAACATTGTCTCAAGAAGATTCTCTCGTAGATGATACAAGGCCATTTGTGGCTGCCAAGAGCCACTATATTTTAATGCACGATTACAAGGGGTTGTAACCCCCTTTAGAACTAGTGTAGTGTTGTGTACAACAATGGGAGGGTGGTTAAATGGTGGAGTATTTGCTGATTTTTTCTATCATTGGACACTTCCTGCCATGTCTGTAATAATCTGGAAACATTACATGTTCAATATCATACTAAACAAAGGAAGGGTATGGATGCATCTTTTACTTCCTAATATAATGGTAAAACAATAAACAAAATTAAGAAGGGGCATTAGGATATAATGTTTATTTATGTCATAATTTGGTGCTAGGAAACAATGCAAAAATGTTAATTAAAAGCTAGGTATCCAACATTCCTAACCCACTTAACCCAAATATAAAAAGATGTATATGCAAGACACCAATGTTTCTCTTTTCTCATTTAAAGAAAACTAGATGATTCTAGAGAGAATCTTTGCAAAAATGTTTCAGAATCTACACAAACTTCAGTGGTATAACAACACATAATACGTTGTTTAACTTGAGCAAGCCTTATAGGAAAAACCCCTCTAATAGTAGCACACTTTGATCATATTAGAAAAGAAAAATGTTCTAGGACAATAGAGTAGTGGTGCTATCAAAGGAGATCTTCAACTCTGCCTTTTGGAGTCAATCTGACAACATGTATTTGCAATAAAATCACCATAAAATCTCCATCCCAAGCATCCAATATATAGACCAAGGAGATCAAGGAATCTACAATTGGTTTCTTAAAACCATGGGCTCAAAACCATGAGCCAAGTCATGATCAAACTAGTCCACCTTAGACTCATTGGTGCCATCTAAAGTGTAACTACTCTCAACATAGAATGTAATTCCCAATATTGAATATTGAATTCTGCTGATCTTTAAATTGAGATGGATATATCAATTACTTAGTCATCAACTTGCAGGGTTTAAAGGGATAGAATTTGAGAGCAACAAATGGTTGTAAATACTTGCAAGATCAATTTTAATGAGGAAAACAAAAGTTACAGAGAGAAAACACCATAAGAATGGAGGTCCAAACAAATTAATGTGGAGAATTCCCTTGTGGGTAAAAACACCAAAATTTTAGCAAACACTTGCTTATTTACTCCTATGGAAAATAAAAACCAATCTTCACTTTGTAGAATTTTTCAAGAGCTCTCAATATTCTGAAATACTATCCCAAGAGCAGCTACAATTCTGTGCTACAGTTTTCCAGTCCTTTGTTGTAACACAGTCACAAATATGAGCACAAAACAATAAAAAATTCTCCCAAATACAAGAGATACAAGCCTCAAATGACTGCCAACAGTGCATAACATCATTGTAATATGGTATACATAGAACCCCAAGACATTTGAAACCTGAAATGACCACCAAAAGGAAGAGGAAGCCAAAATATGTGGGTTCTGGAACACCAAAAGATACATTGTCTTACAGAACGAATTTGTTGTTTTACCAGTCCAAAGATGTTGGGGCAAATGCAAATTCGCGGGGGCTTTTTAGCATTTGCCACTTTCCATGAGTAATTCACTGGGGTGAATTTGAATTCTCCACTTCACATGACAAATTCGTTGGGGCAATTCACCACCATAGTTCTCTTTTTTGACCTAATGCTTCCATAAGCCATAACTTTTGCATAGACTTGAAATGAGGTGTCTTTTTTGGAAATTGCACAACCTTTCAAGAGGAAGCCAAATATTAATTAATATTTAACTTTTGATTTCAGCTACACACTAGTTTTATCCCTACAGTAAAACTGCATTTATGAGGCCAATCTTGAGCAGAACCAAATTGAGAAAGATGTCTTCTCTACCAAAGAATGTTCCAAGATGCCCCATACCATTGCAAACCATCTCAAGCATCAAAGAAGTAGGCCACTCTCTTGTATATTCTTCCAAGGATGCCACCCTATTCCATGAGGGGATTACAACACATTACAACAATAAATTATTACAAGGATTTGCAAGGTGTATGACACCTAGTCCTAACAATATTCCACTTCTTGTATAGACTGCAAAAGAACATAAGGGGCTCCGACAAAAATAGAGTAACAGCTAGGGACATAAATGCCCATAAGCAACTTGCACCATTTGTATGTCTTTATGCTCACTAGTTTCGATAATGAATCTACAACATTTAGTGAAGCATCCACCTCGATCATTGATGTACTTTGTCCTCGTGTGAAAAGTCAAAAAGTAAGTTTCTAGATATTAAAGTATTATTGTAATATTTAATGGTCATCTTAGCTTTAGTTAGTCGATAGTTTACTTTTAGTTAACTTAGTTTATTTCAGTTAGCTTTTAGTAACTTTTGTTCTCGGTTTAGTTTGTTTTAGCAACTTTCAGTTATCTGCTTTAGTTTGCTTTAGTTAACGATGGTTTCTTTTTAGAAACATCGTCTTGTAATTTTCGATATAAGGAGTATTCCTCTCCTTTGTCAATACAAAATAATGAATATCGAATATCAATTATCATTTCACTAGCAAATCTATAAATGTGCAATAAGATTAGAAAGAGTTTTCACTCTCATGTCATTGAATGTCATCCAGACTTTTCCTTGGCCAATGATCTTTTGATATAAGTTGTCTCCCAATAAGACTTCACCTCTATTCTAACTCTCATACATTGAAAACCACTGCCTATGAGTTAAGTCACCAGTTCGCTCCAAAACAATTGGGATATTGTTCTAGTTCATTCCTTGTGTGGGTTTGCGATCTAGTCCACTATGTATTTTTAATTGATGTGGGATTTGGGCCCTAGATTCAGATGTACCTTCAGCTGGGTACATCCATGGATGTACCCAGCTGAATCTAGGGCCCAAATCTTGCATCCAAAACAACCCATCTGGTAATTGCAACCTTTTCTTGTTTTTTTCTTTTTCTTTGCACTCTAATTTTTTTTCATCACATTTCACAAAAAGAATAAATAAAATTCTCCCACATCTCCTTGCTACAAACATTTCTTTGTCAATACGACATGTATAGATAGTGTTGTCATAGCTAGGAAGTTGAGAAGAATGTGGTAGGAAGGCCATTATTCCTTGAAGCTTCTCCCTTTTATACTTCTTCATCCAAGGATGACCAATGAGTATGTGTGAAAATGATGGTGCTTTGATGGTGGTGTTATTATTTTTGGTGCTTCTACTACTTTAAGTTTGTATGATGCTCTCACTTTTTTTATTTTTATAGTTTTGGGGATTTGTATAGCTCTTGGTGGATTTATGGCTTGCCATTTTATGATAAGTCTTGGAGAATTCCCTGTTGCATTTCTCCTTAGAAGTAATAATTACTAGCTTAATGTTTTAAAAAGCAACACAGCCTTTAGTTTTTAGTACCTCTAAGCATAGCAGCAAAATTCAGTTGGGGAAAAAATCGGCAAAAAATCAAATTTAAAAAAAAAAATATATATAATATAATATAATATAATATATTATATAATTATAATTATAATACATCAATATAATAATTATATATTAATATATTATTCTATTAATATATTATAAATATATTATTATAAATATTATATAACTATATTATATTAATATAATAATATAATATTATAATTAATATATTAATAGACTATAGTCAATTGATATATTAATTATAATATTATATTATTATTAACATAATATATTAATATCATGTCTCGTGAGCCCCCCCCCTCGCTTGGTTTTGTAAATGGGTACGAGCCCTTCCTGACTTTAATCTAATCAAAACATAATATATTAATATATTATAATTATATTATATATTAATATATATTAGTCTATTAATATATTAGTTGTAATATAATATTATTATTTTATTAACATAATTAATATTATATTATTATTTTATTAATATAATTAATATTATATATTTAATATATATTATTATAATTATATTATATTATAATAATAATTTTACCGTATAATATAATTATATTATATTAATATATTATAATTATGAACCTTGCAACAAGAACAACAATGCCACCTTTAAACCATCACACCATGCCAATACCAAAGAATATATTATAATTATATTATACTATAAAAATTATTATTATAATAATATATTATATATTAATATATTATCATTATAATTTTTACAATATAATATAGCTATAATATATTAATATATTATAATTATATTATATTATAAAATTATTATTATAAATTTATAATATTATAGTATAGTTATAAGATATTTTTATAAATTAAAAAAATGAAAAAAATAAAAATTAAAGAAAAAAATAGGGTGCGTGAAGATACAATGAAACCCTAATGAAAATCACCAAAATTTGCTGCCAAAAATCATGGAAAACATTGTTGGAAATTGCGTAAAAATTATTTACGGGTAATCGTAGGTAGAAACCCTCACAAATCTCAGAGAAATCTGGTGGAAATTAGAGAAAACTGGTAGAAATTGGCAGTCAACGAAATACCCTAAAAAATGGTGATTCAATGGGGGAAAAAATCAGCAAACCTTAGAATTTTTGATTTTTACGATTAATCACGATTTTTTTTGCGATTTTTGCTTCTTTGCCTTTAAGTGTCCACCACATTTCAATCATGGATTTTATTTTTATACTTTCATGGTTTGTGAGATTTTATTCTAGATTCTCCCACCTGAGATTGACATGAAACAAATCTCTTAGTGGAGTCCACACACTTTTTTATATTTAGGTACTTTTGATCTTCTAAATTTTTTATGATTGTTTTGTTTATTATATATATGTTATGTGGTTATTTGAACTTAATTCTTGTTTTTAGACTAAAACACGTCTATACAATATATATTTTTTGTATGGATGTACCCAAAATACATTCAATCTTAATTCTTTGCCTTACTTGCATGCTTGAATCCTTGTACTTGAATTGGTAATTTAGTTTGTGAGGAGTCGTGTGGTCAAAGTTGCCATAATCTATCAACCATGTATCTTCACATTCAAGCGTGTTGGATTATGCAACGAATACATCTCTTGATTCTTTAGTAGAGGATCTTGAATTTGTTTCATCACCACTCTTTTTTAACCATCTCTTTGTAGTCCTTCATAGTGTGATTAGTCTTACCACAATTCCAGCATTTGACCTTAGATTTTGTTAAAACATAATGTTATTATGGGTCATACCCTTATAACATTTATATATTGTTCTAATAGAAGATTATAAACTATAAAGCATATCCCATTTAAAATAATTATAGTCCAGTTTTGAATAGACATGACTAATACCCCTTTAAGTATTTTTCCACCCCTAAGTTACTGAGTACTGCACTTTAGCCCCCCTGTACCCTGCAAATTCTGGTCTTGGTCCTGGTCCTTTATGGGTCCTTCCTCGGTTCAGCTAGGGTCCTGCTCAGGGGCTCGGGTAGGACCCTGGCTGGATCCAGGCCATACCTAGCAACTAGCAAGGACCCACATAGGAGGAGCCAAATAAGGTGCACAATACATTAAAAAAACACAATTTTAAACCTAATAAAGTGCAAATAAAATGTCATTTGTGATCTTCCAAATTTGTTTTATATCTTGTACCAATTTGTATCCATATAGAACCTCAGATAATAGCAACCGTATCCAGCTTCACATTACAGTGGAATATTGTCATAAACATATATTTAACTTCAGGATCTGTAACTATTGTTTATTAATTATTTCTTTAGTTCTTCAACTATTGGCTTACAACATGTTGGAATTTTCTCCAACTATTGGCTTAAAAGGAAAGGAAATGCTAGCTTTTTTGGAGACACTGGGTATGGTTTGCTGTTAAATGTATATGCATATGTATGTATTTATGTATGTATATGTGTATGTATATATGTATATGTATGTATATATGTTATATGTGTATACATACATACATATATATATATATATATTTTCCCGTAACCGTATTGAAGGAAAAAAAATTGCTGTATCGCCGTACCTGTACTCGTATTTGTACCCGTACCCGAACAAGTAACTTAGTTCCATCCCTTCTATATTTAAGTAGGTTCCTTCTCATTGAGAGGAAGCAGAAATTTGGAGATTTATAGTGAATCTTATCACTATGCACAAGAGGTTTTATTGGCCATGTGGAAGTGAGGAGAAGTGATATCCCCAAGTTTAGTTTATTTTTTAATAGACCATACTGTGTGTTTAATAATGAAATGATGCTCAATGGGGTGTTTTACCTTGAAGGGTTTTCCCAATGTATATATTTGTGTAATCTGTTCAATATATGTATCTTGTAATTCTCATTTTATTTATCTTATAATTATTTTTGAGGATTAACAAACTTTGATCCTAATTTTTTAACATAGTATCAGAATGGGCAAGGCCATGCTAATCATCCTTACAAAAGATTTAAATCTCTCCATGCTTTAAGACGAACACATAATATCTTATTACATGGGCATGATGCAAGAACTTCTGACGCCTGAGGTAAATACTCGTCTATGAAACAGTGCACATAGTAAGAAATATGGCCTCAATCCCTTTTACAAAATCAAACCTTTCTACTTGATTTAAAACCAAAATGGATAGAAGCCTAAATACACACCATTTACAATCTCCTTTTAGTTTGCTACATTTAACAAATTTTTACTTGTCCAATCACCACTAATTAATATAGAATTATTTCATTATAACTTAATCACAATATTCATATAAGAAAATCACAAGATCTTTGAAAGCTCCTATTGTATAGCAAGCCATGCTTCTTTTAATAGATCAAAATCTAAAAATATGTGTCCTTTGCTGATAAGAAATAAGCCATAAGTTGTGGCCT
>VDFB02072255.1:0-11245 GCA_007258455.2 Sequoia sempervirens
CCACATTATCCTTTGTTTCTTCAACTTTTGTATAGTTGGCGGATAGACGCCTTGATATTTGTACTTCATCTTGCTTCTTGCTTTCGAAGAAGAAGGAGGCTTCGTAGCGGTCATCAAAAGAAACTGGAACACTGAGCACTCTTGACTTGACGATCTCTGAGAGTAGACTGCAATCCGTCTAGCCAGAACAAATACCAATTGTTAGGAAACATGGGAAAGCATGAAATGAGCACGAGGGTGGAAAAGCATGGAGCAGATGGTGAGGCACGTAAAACGATGCATGAATGCAGAAAAACGAAGCTCAGGGATGCACTGGTCAAAAATGAAGTTCATTTGGAAAGGTCTGGGAAAAGCCTGCAAAAAGTGTAAGGGCGCTAAAATTCAGCGCCCTTACATTCTGAGAAAATTGCTTTTGGTGTAAGGGCGCTAAATTTTAGCGCCCTTACACTTTTCAGTGTTAGGCAAATTTTTGACATTCTCAAGATGTCATAGCGCTAAAATTCAACGCTTTAGCTTTTGAGAAAGATGACTTTGATGCAAGGGCACTAAATTTTAGCGCCCTTACATCTTACAGTGTTAGGAAAAATCTCATCTTCTCAAAAATTTCCTAGCGCCAAAATTCAGCGCCTCTGCTTTTTTCTTGATAATTTTGAGATGCAGATGTAAGAGGGAATGGCGATAGCGTTGAGGCTTGGAGAAGGCAATTTGTTTGATTAACTTTGAAATGTCATTCGAAACCATCTCCATTCTATTACATTTTCATTCAAAGGTCAAAGGAATTCTTTTTCACAATGGCGAATCTTTCCAATGTTTACCAAAACGGATGAAGAACTTTTGACAAAGATACCTCAATGTAAGCATGGCGGGTAGATAGAAATTCTCAAGTGATAATGCGCACAGAGGAGAAAGGTAGGAAGAAACGCGTATGAAAGACAAGAGAAGAAATGCGTATGGGTAGGGTTAGCAAAGACTTGCCATTAATCTTGCAATGAAAGCAAACAATGAAAGGCTAACGCGAAGATGAAAACGCGAAGGAAGAGAAAGATGTATCCAAATGAAGGAGGATCCCATTGCGTAAAGAGAAGAAAAACATGAATGGAGGAGGACGCGAATGGAAGGAACAAAAACGAATGAAATGAAAAACGTGAATGAAGAAACCAAAACGCGTATGATAACCATGGATATATACAAATGGAAATACAAAACCAAATGAAAGTCTTACCAGGGCCAAACGCAAATATTGCTGAAGAGATGAATGGCGGAAATCTTCCAAATGCAAATTTGCAGATGAGAGGTAATTCGCCCAGCAAGAGGAGAGACAAAAAGAAATAAAATACAAACAACAAAAGTGGCGAATTCATTCACTTAATTGCAAATGAAAATTAAAAACCTAACTCAAGTCGTGCAATAGGATTGAGGCACAAAAATTGGCGCGATTGATGAAAATGTGAAATGTGAAGCGTGCGGTATAAAAAAGTGTCGAAGTAGCGAGCTAAAATTTAAGCCTTACATTTTTGGAAATTCTACTTGCGTAATGAGGCTAAATTTTAAGCCCTTACGTTCGGACTTAGTCAAATTTTGGAATTTCCTGCGGGGGCGCGCCGGTGCTCACCATCTTAAATTTACGAAAGTCACGAATGGTGAAACGCCGTGAAAAGATCATTCCAGAAGGTCTTTCTGCGGCCCGAACAAGAATGCGGAATTGACTATTGAGGGCAGAATGCATTTTTGAGGGTGAAGCGAAAATCTCCGTTATCGCGTGCCGGAACCACTGAGAATCTAGGAAGCGGACAAGAGTTTAAGTAGAGGGGTTATCCGATGGAGCGGTATTTTAGATTCCATGATACTTGAGACTCCAAGAATTATTTACAGAATGCCTCCAAAAATTACTTACAGAATGACATGATTGTAAGATATGCAAAAATGTGAAAGCATAGACCAGACACCTAAACTGTTTGACAGGATGCCTCAAACGCACTGTTCTCATGGACCGCCCTGATTGCAGGATATTAACAAAATGGGTTTGTTGAAATGCTTTAGAAACTTCCAACTAAATGCAATTGATAGGTGTAAAACCAGACTCTACAACCTTTTCTACCATCCACCCAGTCTATGTCGAATGGGATCTTTGGAACAAGGTGTGGACATACATCAAAGCATAAAGTGTAGAGGCATTTTGTAGAGGTAGTTGCAGGTAGACATGCATGAAAAATGTAACTCATCTTAGAACCACTCTTATCGTACCATTTTCTCTCTTCTTTCTCAAGTTGAAGTTAAATTAATGAAATCATAAATATAAACAAGTATTGTCTATTGACTATTGATATATTACAGAAGACTCGCTTTTAAACTTTAACTTTCTTACTACTTGCATTACTAGTTGTATGATCAATTCACAATCACTTCCAAAATTAAACCTAAAATTTTATTCTTTAGGCCCTTAGTTTTAAACCAGATACCATATAGGACAGCCCAATAGACTTGGCAAAACTTAGACTATTTATTTAATTGAACTTCTTAAGTTTTTTCCCACATTATATAAAGGAATGTAGTCTTACAACATCAATAAATCCCTATAAAAATTCATCCAAAAATTCTCTTGGATCAACATACTTGGCTTCTTAGGTTTCATAACAATATTGATATTAGGCATTCATGTTTAGGTCTGAAAAAGTCCTTATTGTATCATAACATATGGTGACATCTAAGAGATGGGTCTTATGACAAGATTTAGTTTGGTTGAACCATCAAATTTTAATAGAATTGGTATGGTTCAAACATGTGCCCAACTCCAATTGGTACATTCTCACATTCATTAAATCCTAATCATATTTGGCATACTTTAATTATGCTCATGTATGTGAAAGTGTTTTATACAACCTAGTTTAATTAGGTGTCTAGGTCCAAAAATTTAATGGCCTTACATGTGTGGGCTCGATGGATGCAAGAGTCCTATAAAAAATTGCACACACATGACATGCACCCAATTGTTAGGTTTCTTGACTCTCATCATCTTAGGCACAAGCATATTATCAATCCTAATTTATTTGGGAGCTTGGTTTTGGAACTTAAATGATTTGTCTCTAGAGTTCCATAGACCTAAGTCACCTACTAACTTTGACAAATTTGTGCACTCAAGTTTGAACTTACTAACAATTATCTTCCAACCCTCATCTATCTATGAACACATGTGTGTGAAGATTCACTCTAGTAGATCAAAGGATACAAATTCAATTGGGGGAATCAATAGTTAGAAAATCCACTAGTAAATGTGGGAACTTCATTAATTTTGACATGCCTAGGCTTTTAATTCCAAAATTATTATGGAAGTATGAATAATAGCATACCATGGACATAAGAATCCTTGAAAAGTTTAACTTGTTAGAGTGCTCAATTTCAATCTTGACATGTGATTGATTCTATTTAAATTTTTTGATAAATATATGTATTTATAAATTTGATTTTACTCAAGATCTCAAGTTTGAATTCGAGAATTCTTTATTACTAAAACTCCTAGTGGATGTGAGGCTCCTTGTAATTTTAACTTAGCATAATTTTAATTCTTGTTTTTTTACAAGGGCAACATTCAAATTTCCACTTAGACAAGAGGCATCACTGCATAATTAAATTTGGTCAATCAATGATTTAGATCTCACTTGATAGAGTAATGAATATGGTTTTATCTTGACTTAGGACTCTTTCCAGCACGAGATTTATTCTAAGACATCCATGATCAAGAATTTTCTTAAGGAATTTATGGTTAGGAGTTATTAAGACTTGGAAAGTAAATTAGGCTTCAATATTATAAAGGAAGCTAGTCTCGAAGGATAGATTTGATAGAAAAATTATCGTGAATGGACTCTAAGACTTATTATAACTAATTCAAGCTTGAAAACCTCACATACTTAATTTATTTAGACTTTAGATCATTGAATCTTACAACTTAGAGCCATAAGATAGTGGTTTCAAAGACTATATTAGAATTTACCTCAAAGAGTTTTGTTATTATTTCCTTTGATGATTTATCCATGGGGTTTACATTATTATCTCTTAATAACTTTTAACCTTTGTAGTGATGGTGGTGGATGGAGATAGATTAACACACATAAACTCAGAAAATGCAATCAAACAAAAAATTAATGATTTTCCCAATGTGTTGTTGCACCAGATGTATTCCATTTCTTGATTCAAATTGATTACATGTGCCTCTTTTTATAAAGGTCTTAGAGAGATACAATGATCATTATAGTTCTAACTAGATCTGGGTTGACTTGCCTCACTAACAAATATTTAATGCATTTTCCTTCTTATCATTATCTCTAAAATTATTCTAGAGCATTACATTTAATAATTTCTTCCTCATTTAATAATTGTGCCCATAACATTTAATATTTGTGGTGTGGGAGAAATTACTACTCCAACACTCCCCCTTAATTTCTATCACACATGCTTCAACATTTACCATTCCCAAATTTTGTCTCTCTTTGGTGCTTGCAACCAAGTCTTTTTTGTATTAATTTTGTGGTATCAATATGTGATTTGGGTTCTCATTCCACCTCTTTTTTGTATTTTCTTTCCTAGATAGTTTCTAGGTTACTATCTTTAGAATTCTTGATTTGAGTGTTTAAGGAGACTATTTACACTATGTTACTATCATTCACATTAGAAAAGTCTCTAAGTGTTAACCATGAGATTAACCCCTTAAAACTCTCAAGAAACCATTAAATAGTATTGGAAATGGCTTGGAAATCATTTTGGAGTATCTAAAACCCTTACAAACTCTCCTTGAAACATTAAAACCCTTTATTATCTTTCAAAATAATATTTGGTGTCAAGAATTTAAATTTAATGGATGGTAAGAAGGTAATTTAGAATGAAGGTTTGAACAAGGACCATCAGATATATGGCCTGCATTGAATGCACCATTAGATCTCTATTAGATCATTAATTACCTTATATTTTCTCAATACTTTTAGGGCTAAGATTGATAGATTTTTATGTGTTGAAAATCCTCGCCTAGCTATCATGATAGAGCTACAATTGTCAAGTAGGAGCTTAACACCTACTACAAGGTTTGACAATGTGATGCATGATATCAAACTCCCCCTATAGTTTTTTATATAAAAGGGGTAAAAATTTATTGAATCAGCCAGCAAAGTACAAAGGCAAGGGCCACAAGCCCAGAAGAGAAAACAACACTAACAAAAGGAAGCCCCCGAAGGGGCACAACTAATCATCCATATCCTCCTTGGCAAGCCTCTCAAGATCCTGAACACAGTCCGGAGGCAAATGGGCCCAATCTCCCGCCATCCATCCCTCCCCGCGATCTGAAGCCCACTTAGCCAAGCAGTCAGCAGTCCTATTCCACTCGCGAGGAACATAGCAGAAAGAGACTGCATCCAAAGAAGCACTCAGCTTAAGAATTTGCCTGCCCACCACAGCCAGATGCCAATCCATATTCTCCATCCGTTGTAGATTCAACATATCCACCACCACCTGGGAATCAGACTCACAGATAATCTTACTCCATCCCAGAGCACATCCTCTTTCAAGAGCCAAGAGGACAGCAAGCGCCTCCATGTAGTTGTTGGTCTGTATCCCCTTATAGAAGGAGAAGAAGAAGATAACCTCACCAGAGCAATCCCTGCCAATTCCTCCAACCCCAGCATGCCCGGGGTTTCCCCTGGAAGACCCATCAGTATTGATCTTAAGAGTCCCCAAAGGAGGGAGAGACCACTTTCCCTCCCTACAAACCTTGCGTTTAGCCTGCTTACTTCTACCCTGTTGCTTCTTACAAAGGGCACCACTACAGCCAGCACCAGAAATATTCAAGTTGTGAACCACGCGCACATCTCCAGGATCAATATCCTCAGAGAGATCACACTTCGCAGCTAGGGTTTCCTGAAGCATATTTATCACTTGCAACCACACCTGTTGCACCATCCTCAACTTATCCTGAAATATCCTGCGGTTCCTTTCCAACCACACCTGCCAGATAATAAATCCTGGACCAATGTCCCAAGCCACCTCAAGAAAGGAAGTCTTAGAAGGGGGTCTACCAAGACTATTCCAGAACTCAACCAGAGAGTTGGCATGAATACAAGCATGCTCCCAAGCTTCCCACCACCAGTGCCAAATAACTCTGGTGAAAGAGCAGTGGAAAAAGAGATGTGAGCTATTTTCCTCATTTTTATTACATAAAATACAGATAGAAGGCCCATGAAAGCCTCTCTTCTGAAGATTCTCCCAGGTAAGGCATTTATTCTGCACCACAAGCCACAAGAAAAAATTACATTTAGGCCAAGCAGACTTATTCCAGACCTGCTTCCACCAAGGACTGTCAGTCCTATCAAAAGCTAATCTTTCCAACTCTTGATAACCAGATGCCACTGAAAACTTTCCTTTTGGATTAGGTCCCCAAGCAAGGGTATCGGGTTCTCTCAAAGAGTTACAAGTTCTACCAACAAGAATCCTAGCAAGAGTCTCCCTCTCGCCCTCAGTACCCCCTGGAGGCCATTCACAAGGTTCTTTCCATCTAGCTCCCTCGCCACGACCCACTCTTAAAGACACCTTAAAATCCTCAACTTTACTCCAGCCAGCTGCAAGAAAAATATCACAAAGAGGTTGCAAGTGAGGGTATTGTGATAAGATAGGAGGGAATCCATCCCAAGAATCCTCCCAGAACAAGGCATCTGATCCCCGATTACAAATCCAGAAAAGACCCTTCTTGACAAGTTGCTCTCCTTTCTTCAAAGTATCCCAAACCATGGATCCCCTTCCTGTCAAGTTGTATCTTGGAACATCTTTCCCATTCACCCCTCCAAGATACTTAACATTAAGGATCTTAGCCCATCCTTGATCCTGGCTAGTACACCATCTCCAAAAGAGCTTAGCAGCAAGAGCCCTACTGATCAAGCTCGTTTTCCGCAAACCAAGGCCCCCATCCTGCTTTGATCTGCAAACACAATCCCATTTGACCAGACTCCACTTGGAGGAAAGCAAATTACCTGTCCATAAAAACTGTCTGGAAAGGGAGTCAAAGTCCTTGATGAAACCAGCCGGGGCAGTCTGTACAAGACACCTATAGATAGGAAGAGCCTGGACAACGGACTTCAAAAGAGTCACCCTACCAGTAGTTGAAAGCCACCGGTGGGTCCAATGACTCACCTTGCTCCGAAATTTATCCAAAATTTCCTGCCACACACCTCTTGACAGTCTTTCGTCTGAAAGAGGGATTCCAAGATACACAAAAGGAAGAGTTCCAATTTGAAACCTCAAGATCCGAGCAATCCTAGCTTGAATGGGAGCAGGGGTATTGAAGAAAAAGATGTGAGACTTTTCTTCATTAATCTTTTGTCCTGAGGCTTTCACATAAATATCCAAAGCCCTTCGGAAATTAATAGCCTCCTGAATTCTAGCAGCACCCATCAGAGACGTATCATCCACAAATTGGAGATGGGAAGAAGGAGGAATGCCATGCCCCCACTTCCAACCCTGAATCAGACCCTGCCTAACTTGAGACTTGAGAAACCTTCCCAAGCCCTCTGCCATCAAAATGAAAAGGTAAGGGGAGAGAGGATCCCCTTGCCTAAGGCCTCTGGCCGCCCCGAAGAGATCGGTAGGTTCACCATTGATCAGGACAGCAAAAGAGGGTGAGGTAATGCAGCTCATAACCCAACTAATCCACTCCCTCCCAAAGCCAAAAGCTTGGAGAACTTTTTGCAAAAAGCTCCATTTGACCCTATCATAAGCCTTGGCCATGTCAAGCTTTATGAACATGGCTTTCTCCTTTGAGGCCGCCATAGAGTGCACAGCTTCAGCCGCTATAATAATCCCATCCAAAATCTGCCTTCCTGTAACAAATCCCCCTTGCTCCTCAGAGATGAGATTACTGAGCCATGGCTTTAATCGTTCAGCTATCACTTTAGTGATTATTTTGTACGTGACATTGCACAAAGCAATAGGTCTAAAGAAGTTAAGAGAGTTAGCACCTTCCTTTTTTGGGATGAGGGCAAGGAAGGTAGCATTCAGAGCCTTAAGCATTTGCTTATTGTTAAACGATTCTTGCACCACTTCAAAGAGGTCCATCTTGACAATGTCCCAAAAGGCCTGGAAGAACTCTATAGGAAACCCATCGGGTCCCGGGGCTTTACCCTTCTTCATTCCAAACACCACAGCTTCTATCTCAGAAAGAGAGACAGGTTTAATGAGAGCCTCATTCATTTCAGGAGTGACAATGGGGGAAATGCACTCCAACACCAAATCCTCCTCAGCCCTAGCAGGATCAGAATCCTCAGAAAATAGACTACCAAAAAAATGAGTGGCCTCCAGGGCAATCTCCCTATGAGAGGAAACCAAATTCCCTTCTGTTGTCATGAGAGAATTGAGAGCACTCCCCTGTCTTCTGTCTTTTACAGTGTTGTGGAAGAACTTAGTGTTTCTGTCCCCTTCCTGTAGCCAATCGATCCGAGCTTTTTGTTTCCAATAGATCTCCTCGCGAAGCTCCCATTCTTCCAAATCTCTCAGCGCCATAACTTCTTCTCTAAATAGCCCATCAGATAGACCCTTCTCTCTGATTTGACGAGTAATAGTGTCCACCCTTAGCTGGGCATCTCTCTTAGCTGCGAAGAGATTGCCAAAAACCATCCTGTTCCACCTTTTCAGCTTAAACTTAACAAACTGTAATTGCTTAACAAAGGAAAACATAGCAGTGCCATAAGCAGGCTTCCCTTCCCCCCACCAAGCAAGCATATGATCCTGAAGAGAGGCATCCCTCAACCACATAAGCTGAAACTTGAAAGAAGGATTCTTTGTCATTCGAAACTTAGAGGCAGACAAAAGAATTGGCCAGTGATCTGAACCTCTCTAGTCCAAAATCTCCGATCTGGTATTCCAACAATCCGCCATCCAGTAGCAGGACACAAGAAACCTGTCTAACCTTTCAGCTCTCGCCTCTGCCCCACATCTTCTATTATTCCAAGTGAACAAACCATTGGAAGGTGTAATATCCACAACCTTCAAACTTTCAATATTACTTCGCAAAAGGCTCGTAGAAGGATCAAGCCTAGGATTACCTCCACGCTTCTCTTCTAAACTTAAAACAGCATTAAAATCCCCTGCTATAATCCAGGGGAACAAAGGAGCAAGAGAACGAACACATCCTATATGTGACCAAAGTAAAGCTTTTCCCATGAAGTCAGTTGGAGCATAAACATTAGTGAAGAGAAGAGTCTCACCGGTTTCACAATAGGTGGCCACAAGGGAGATAGAAGACCGACTAGATATCCACCAGAGTGGGACAAGCTTGCGAGGATCCCATAATAGAGCCAAGCCTCCCGAACATCCTTGAGCACCAATGCATTGACAGAGGCTTCTAGGCCAAATCTTAGTAGCTGTGGAAAGCATCCTATCAATAGATAACTTAGTTTCCTGAATAAAAACCACCTCAGGCGAATAAGACTTAATCAATTCCCGAATAGCCTTTTGTCTAGGGATGCTATTCAACCCCCTTACATTCCATGAGAGAACAATCATTTCTGAGATAGAGGAAAGTGGGAATCAATGGTCTTCACAGCACCAGACTCCACTAAGGTCTCTCCTACTAACTTCACCTTTTCCTGGTCTTTCTTCCTTCCCACCTTAAGGGACTTCTCTGAAGCATCCTTTTTAATGGCCTTATGATGAATACCTAAAACAGAAGGGGATCCCTTACTTTTGCTCTCCTCCTGTCGATCTATCCTAGCAGAAGACTTAGAGCAGAAAGGAGCAGAGCTCTCCTGCAACTCCATGCCTCCACTGGCTCCCAACTCCCCCATCGGCCTCACAGAAATGTCTTTATCCATCTGAATCACAGTCACTCCCTCCTGCGGATTGGTCTGAGTGACGTTGTTCTCATCCCCACTTGTCTCCCCTACCTCCAAGAGATCTTGTCCAGAAGGCATATTAGCAATAGTTCCATCGAACTGTTCCAGATCATCTAGGGCATCAAACTTATTGAAAACCTCATCTACTTGTCTATCTTTAAAGGTCCGCTTTTGGCCTCGACCCTTGTTACGAGCTCTTACAGGAATGAAACCCTCCTTGTCCTCTCTCATGGGGGCCTTCCCTTTATCTTGGTTAGGAGGTGCACTATCTGATCCCAGTTTTAAATCTTCTACAGGTTTAGATTTGGGGCACATCCTCTGCAAATGCCCATATTCATGGCACAAGCGGCAACAGAATGGTAGTGTTTCATAATCAAGTTGTTGAATCCATGAGCTTGATCCCAACCGAATTTCTATAGAATCAGGCAAAGGCTTATTCAAATCAATTTCAACACATACTCGGGCATAGGTAATTACCTTCTTCTCCATAGTCTGTCTCGAAGGACCAACTGGTTTTCCAAGCTGGCTTGCAACTAAGCTAAAAATGTCCTCCCTCCAGAATTCTAAAGGAAGCCATGGTAATCTCACCCAAACCGGAACCCGCGAGGGGAGCTCTTCTGTAGGGTTGAAACCCATATGCCAAGGCTTTATGAAGAGCCCCACCTGATTGTAGAAATAGGGCCCTCCTTCAAAGACTTTATTCCTGTCCGACATGCAAGAGAAGACCACTTGAAAATAGCCGTTGGCTGCCAACATAACATCCATATCCCCCTCTGGAGACCAGGTACGCCGAGCCCAGGATTCCAGAAAAGGAAAAGATACCCGTATCCCGAGGAACTTACAAATCAGAGCATGATTTGAAAGGTAGTTAATATCATCCACAACAGCTTCAGGCTGGATCTCAACAACCGGCCTATTGTCACACTTGGCAAGACACCCATTCACCTTTGAGGGCCTAAAACCTCCAGATAAATATGAAGACTCTCCCATTCCAGATCCAGATTCTCCAAAAAATGGATTCATGTGCACTGATACCGATGGATTGCATCCCACCACCGTATCCTTGAAAGACAACCCCTTGCCACCAGGAGAAGTCCCGTTTGGAGCCATGCAAGGCTAGGGGCCAAAACCGCCGATAGCTTGAAGCAGCCAATGAAGGGCACAAAGAAACCCCCAGCCTCCCTCCACCAAGATTTAGTCACCAAAAAGGGCCGGATCCTACCCACAGACACCAGACCACCCGCCAGTCACAGCATGCAGAACAAAATAACGCACAGGAAAAAGCCCAAAATCTGCTGCAGAAAGCACCGAAAGAGAGAAGAAATGTGGCCACCCCAGCCACAACCCCCGCGCGCCAGAAAACCCCCACCGATTCACCCCTA
>VDFB02072256.1:0-23861 GCA_007258455.2 Sequoia sempervirens
GTAAATAAAAGCGTTACCACCCTCGACCAAAGATACTCAAGGCCAATGAGAGAGGAATGCAAGCCCACAACAATAGTAGAGTCGACGCAACCACAAAAAAATTGAAAGCAACCTCACTAGGAACCAAGTTGCAGCTTCTATGGTGGATACGTAGGATGTTGTGATGTTGGAGTTATGATGCCAATAGTGAAACGAGTAGCAAGAGTATGGAGTGAGAGTGAAATCATGTGTAGAAGATCAATAATTTCCAAAGAGATGTGAAGAAGATGAAGTGAATGAGAAAGATAGCCATTTGAAGATGAAAAGGGAGGGAAAGTTTCATTCAAAGGTTGGCAGGAAGGCATAGGGGTGGTATGTTTTTTTGCCAATGGAGAACATAATGCCTCTACAGATTTCAAAGGAAGGAATCCTATCAAGACAGTAGCGCACCGCATAGATGTTCACACACTATGTGCATGTCCCCAACATAAATTCCCCCATTGACACTAAAAACAAGCACCGAGTGGATGGGGTGCAGAATGAGGACGTGGAATTACTTGGTTGGATTTGATTTTTCTAAGGTGGAGGATGTAAAAGGGGAATTTGCAAGATGGGTGCAAATTTGCTCCTATACATATGGCATTACAAACCCAAGTATAAATATTTGTTTCAAGGAAAGGATAATACCCATGTGACATCCACCAACTATACTTGAGAGTGAAATGTCCTTGAATGATCATATTGAGTTTATGCAAGCACCCAAGTATGTCATTGAATTACATTTTGGTTCCTTTATTACCCAAATAATTTCATTACTTATCTTATAAATACATAACTCTCACCATCGTAGCCTTAAAATCACATCCACATTTGAGATAATGTCAAGAGACACTCTTTCCTAACCATATACCTCAATCCTAGGTTCCGCATACACCAATTTACCATTTGGGTATGCACAAAAGTGAGATGACAAAAATTTGGACGTAATCCCAAATAATATAGATATAAAAATAAAAATGAGTCTTAATTTCCCCATTCTAATTCCTCATAAATCATTCTTAATTTGCAAAGTTCAAATTTTATTTTCAAATGTAAAACCATAAAATATTCAAAACAACCATTTTTTAATGCAAAAAATTCAAAAAATTTAACTTTTGAAAGTTTTCAAAACTAAACATATACCCTTTTGGTACAATTGTGAATAACACTCTTTTGAAATAAAAATTACTATTTCTTTATTTTTTAAAAAATTCCATAACCATGGATTAAAAACATGTTTTTAAAAAAAATCATAACATTAAAAGATATCAAAAAATGTGCAACCGAATGAATCTAGAATTGAGACCCTATGCTACCACAAGGGTGAGCTTGGTAAACATGGATGAATTTTTTTCAAAATGCAAGATAACAAATTAAAAATTACCTCTAAACTAGAGGTCAAACCATTCCAAATCAAACAAACACAAGGAATTTGAAGAGACGCACCTCTTCAATTCAATCCAACCACAATTTCAATCTTTTCCAATGCAAGTCCAGGCCATTCCATCTATCAAACATCTTTCCTTCAATTTCTCTCAGTTTCCCCAAGAGATAGGGTTTGAGAGAAAATTCATTCTAAAATGTAATAATGAAAAGAATACAAGTCTTTTCCCCCTTTATGTCCTTTTTTCCTTTTTCAATTCATTTTATTTTTATTTTTATTTCTTTATTTTATTTTTCACAAAAAGGCATTTGAAAATAACTTAAAATAATTAATTCATTTTCTCCTTCCCAAAGGATGAATAAAATAATTCAAATTAATTACTAAATAATGAATATTTTTCAATCACAATTAATTTAATTGTAATAAATTAAATATACTCCCTAATGCATTTATCTTATTATTTTCATTTTCTTTTTCTTCCATTTTCCAATTACTTAGATGCATCTTTTACCATTAAAATATAACGAATCCATCAAAATATAAGCAAAAGAACTAAGGAATAAAAAATCATATAATGACAAGTTTTTCGCAATACATGAATTCCTAAATCAACACTAATTTAGATCCAAAATAAAAAAAGTATAGACTCGTTTCATACTTGAATCAAGTGTGAGAGGTTAATAAAAGTTGTATGTTAACCCAAAGTTACATCTTTGATATAACCATCATTGGGGAAATAACCTATACCTACAAACATAGATGAGAAAATAACAGTGTATCTACACACCCATGTCATACATTAATTGTACCTACACCATGTATAATATCCAAAGTGATACATAATCTTCCAATGAGTACAATCTCATATACATCATATATAAACTAGATATCTTTAGTGATAGCAATGGAATAAAACACCATTATAGTCTAGTCATAGAAGTATAATATGAGCATATCAAAGTGTACAACATATTTGAATGTCATTGATGATATTCATGCATAAGGTCCTCACACCTTCAATATATACAATCATTCAAAACAATATTTAATAATAAAATTGGTGAAAATGAAAAACTTATTAGCACTCAGAGCAACATACACAAACACAACCTATGTATCAAATACTACAAAGTAAAAAAAGCAATGCCAAAAATAGACATCTCAAGACAATGAACATGTGGGTATTACATAGATTGTTAGCCACACATGCAACACTCTTTAGAAAGTATTCCTCATAACCATAATCAATAATATATTTAATCCTTTCAACATTTGCAATAATTCTAGTTCCTCGAGTGAGACAACAACACCCATTACAACCTTTCTTAATAGTGCCCACACCTATTTTGCTATAGACTCATATATATGTAAAGTCATGCAATACAAACATGGGACTAAATTATGTGTATAGAGTATCGTAAATGTGATGCATGCACTTTAATTATTTGAAAAAAATTATCGTATTCTTGAAATATTCAATAAAATAAACATCACCTAATTATTTAATATATTATAAAAATATTTACATATTAATAATAAAATACTATAACATATAATATAATAATCACTATTAAAATATACACATTGACCCAAAAATACTATTTAATTTTACAATTAATTTTGTTAAACCAGTTCTAAATTACTTTGAAAAGTGACAGCGACTCATTCCTAAAAGTCTATAGAATCTTAAATTTAAAAAGAATTATTTACTCAACCATTAAAAATATATGGATTTCTTGATAGTTAACCATTCACAAAAATGTAAAAGTTTTTGCACCTAAATTTAGAATAAATATAATTTGCATAGACTTTCATAATCTATTGGATTGCATTCGAATACTTAATTTGATTTGGTTTAGTTAGCATGATAAGCTACGACCTTCCTATCATTTGACTTTCTAGAGAGATCGTATGGTTTTGTCTTCCATAGACTTTTGTTTATACCAAACAAAAATTAGTTAACCTTGTTTTATGTGCCTCATTCATTAGTTTCGTTTGAAATTTAATGCTCATTAGGATTCTTGAGATTGATTGCAAGTGTATAGTCTTGAAATATGCACTATGAGATTATTATGTTTTTTTACCAATGTATATGTACTTGTCATTTCAAGTGAGTGTGATGTTGTGGGTGCATGAGTGTGATGTTGTGGGTCCATGTGTTATTGTAAAAATACATTATGGCAACATTGTGTTGTTATCAAGAACCTCTAGAAGAAAGCACCCTTTCTCAATGAAACTCATATATGATGCATATGTTATGCAAAAGTATGTGTCTATATATGAATACAAATGATAATTTACATGGTAGTTGAAGAGAAGTGAAATGAATCTATATTTTTAAATAGGTATTAGTGATATGTGACAAACTATGTAATTCTCATGGATTGAGTAAGGAAGATGAAAAATGGGAAATAAATGTGCATGTCAAAGGAATGTTTCTTATATTATGTGTGTTAAAATCATAAATATATTGAGATGATGGTTGTACTATCAAGATACATTAAATATAAATGGAAACATCATGTATGTTATTTGGTTTTTGATGTGTGTGTAAGGGAACATGAATTCTTTGTTAAGATCCTTCTTATGTAAACCCATTTGAGTAAGCATCAAATAATGACACTAGATGATCGATGACATGCATACCTTATAAGTGGTTGTGCAATATTATTGTTTTTATTAACATCTTGTGTTGGAAATATACTTTAATGGCTCAAGCCACACACTCAATACATTAATCAAGTAAATAATTCTTTGAAATAATAATACAAGAATGAAATCATCTTTCATGATACGATATTGATAATGTTGTACTACATGCCAACAAACACACATCCATCATATAAATCACAATGGCGCAAGAAAACTATCAAAATGAATGACATCACCCTTGCTCTAATCAAGGTAGCACAAGTGTAAAACTTAACAATCATTGAATGAAACCACCACAATGAACCTATGAGTGAGTGGAACTACACCTAGATTATCATTGGGTCTTAATTCACAATTGCATGGAATCTCATTAATAGAAATTTCCTTTGAATTGGAAGTAAAACCATTCCAAATCAAATAAACACAAAGAGTTTCAAGAGATACACACCTCTTCAATTCAATCCAACCACAGTTGTAATATTTTCCAATGCAAGTCCAAGTCAATCCATTCATCTAACAAAATTTCCTTCAAATTCTCCAAGTTTCTCCAAAGAGATAGGGATTGAGAGAGATTTCATTCTAAAATGTAATAATGAAAAGAATACAAGTATTTTCCCTCTTTATGTCCTTTTTCCTTTTTTTAAATTCATTTTCTTTTTTTAATTTTTATTTCCTTATTTTCTTTTTCACAAAAAGATATTTGAAAATAACTTAAAATAATTAATTCATTTTCTCCTTTCCAAAGGATGGATGAAATAATTCACATTATTTTCTAAATAATAAGTATTTTTTAATCACAATTAATTTAATTGTAATGAATTAAATATACCCCCTAATACATTTATCTTAGCATATTTTATTTTATTTTTTCTTCCATTTCTCAGTTTCTTAGATGCATCTCCTAGCCTTAAAATGTAATGAATCCATCAAAATATAAACAAAAGCAGTTCTAGGGAATGATAATTTATGTATTTACAAGTTTTTCATAACACATGAGTTCTTAAATCAACACTAATTTAGATCCAAACTAAAAAAATTAAGGACTCATCTCACACTTGAATCAAGTGTGAGAGGTTAATAAACATGTTAATACAATGTTACATCTTTGATATAACTATCATTGGGGAAATAACTTAAACCTACAAACTTAGATGAGAAAATAACCATGTATCTACATACTTAGCTCATACATTAATTGTACCTACCCAACAAGTACAATTTCATATACATCATATATAAACTAGATATCTATAATGATAGAAATTGAATATCAACACAATTATAGTCTAGTCATAGAAGTATAATATGAGCATCTCAAAGTGTACAACTTAATTTGAATACCATTGATGATATTCATGTATAAGGCCCTCACACCTTCAATACATACAATCACTCACAACATACTTAGTAATAAAATTTGTGAACTTGAAACACTAATAAGCACTCAAAGCAACATACACAAGCATGACCTATGTATCAAAATCTACATAGTAAAAAGAACAATGCCAAAAATAGACATCTCAAGGTAATGAACATATGGGCATTACATATATTGTTAGCCACACATGCAACACTCTTTAGAAAGCATTCCTCATTACCATAATCAATAATATATTTAATCCTTTCAACACTTGCAATAACTCTAATTCCTTGAGTGAGACAACAACGCCCACTACAACCTTGCTTAATAGTGTGCACACCTATTTCACTATAGACGCATACATATGTGTAGTCATACAATAGAAATGTGAGAGTAAAACATGTGTGCAAAGTAATATGAATGTGACATACATTTTAATTATTTGAATTTTTTTATCATATTCTTGAAATATTCAATAAAATAAACATCACATAATTTTTTTATATATTATAAAACTATTTGAATAATAAAAAATACTATAACATATAATAGAAGTATCGCTATTAAAATATACACATTAACCCAAAAATATTATTTAATTTTACAATTAATTTTGTCAAATCAATTCTAAATTACCTTGAAAAGTGACAATGACTGATTCCTAAATTTAAAAAGAATTTATTTACTCAACCATTAAAAATATAGAGATTTCTTGATAGCTAGCCATTCACAAAAATGACAAAGTTTTTGCACCTAAATTTAGAATAAAAATAATTTACTTAGACTTTCATAATATAGTGGATTGCATTGGAATACTTATTTTATTTGGTTTAGTTAGCATGATAAGCTACGACCTGCCTACCATTTGACCTTCTAGAGAGATCGTATGGTTTTGTCTTCCATAGACTTATGTTTATACCAAACAAAAATTAGTTAACCTTGGGTTCGAAGGATCCTTGTTTTATATACCACATTCATTAGGATTCTTGTTTTATGTATACATACATATCAAGAGATAAATTTTTTAGATATATTTTTTAAAATTATTTTATTTATTTTTAATAATTATTTTATTTATTCTAATTTTTTATATAATTATTTTGACTCACTCAAGAATGTATAATTATTTTATTTATTTAGAAAATTAGAAAATTTAAATGCAAGAATACTTAAATAATAGTTTTAAAAAATAATATTGTTAAATATGTACTAATATCATGCACATCAGTCTAGAAATCCTATTACTCTTAAGCTATGATGTTGCATAAGCATATCTAGGAAGTCACAATATGAACCATTGTGTGAGGTTGTACACGTGGTTAGTACAATTCAATGGAAGAGGTTCTAAAAATCCTTCGAGAAAACTTCCTAATCATTTGGTAGACTTAGAGGAAAGAAGTTTTTGTCTCAATTTAGACCAACTTTAGAACTATGGACGATGATCCTCAAGACAACCTTAATTGAAATCGAATAGATCCACTAACTATTTAAATTAAAGAAGGAATTGCTAACAATAATTAAGGTGTCTAGCTTAAAAGAGTTCCTGACGGAAGACTTACATTCATTCCTCATACTAAACACTTCCAATCCAATCACATGAGATTATTTTAATCTAATAACCTATAATTTCTCTAAGATTAATAATTTTTATGATTTAAGATCAAGAAGATTTAGTCTCAAGAAGGGGAAATGAATGTCCTTTGACCAAGTATTGGAGATTTACATATAGGTACATCGTGAGAGTTATTTAAATTAACCAAGGCTTGAAATTAATATTGATTAAAAATAATCTTCTTCCAATACAAAATGGGTCTAGATATTAATTCTTATCCTTAGTTTCAAAATTATTTTTTAGATCACAATTTAACTTACATTGTCAGATTAAGAGATTAATTTAATTAATTTTAAAGAAAAATTAGTTTAATTCTATTATATTAAATATTAACTAATATAATGAAGAGGGCCTATTTATTTTACTTTTGAAAATTCTAGATATATTTATATTTAAGTTCCAATAATTCTCTAATAACATGTAAAATAAATAAATTAACTATTCTTATGCAAAATTTATATATGTAATCAAATTTTATTTTACAAGAGACTATTTTATAGTAGATGTGTAATTTTTTGTTCAAAGTGAGCCAAACATGTGGCCATGGCGGTGTGCTTGTTAAATGAGAGGGTGATGGCCTATGGGAGGCTACAACCCTTTATAGGGGTTGTGACTCCCATAGGGGCCACATCCCCTTATTGGGAGGGGGAAACACCCCACATCCCTAGCCATAGTGGCTAGGGTTTGTAGAGAAGCCAGGCCCCTTTGTTATCCCCTTTTTTTTAAAAAAAATAGTTTTATATTTATTTATTTTATTTTTTAAAAGAAATATTTACTCAAAGTTTTATTTTTATATAATAGTTTATCATTAGTATATAGATAGGATAATCTTTCTACATTATTAAAAAAAAAAAATCTTCTATATTTTAAAAAAAAGTCCATTATAAGGACCAAATATGGTTAATATTCATTTATATGTATGTGTTCTATTTATTTATTTATTTTTAAATTTAATATAGTACTTAAACCAATTTGATATACCTCCATGTACACACACACAAATGTATACATATAATTTTAATGATGAGTTCCATTTTGGATGAATAAATTTCATATCTAAAATTTAATCAAATGCACCATTCTTAACTCCATACATATGATATTCATAAATTACATTCCAGATTTGACAATCTTGTCTAAAGGAAATATAGCTAAAAGTTTTGTTTCCTATTCACTTCTTAATTTTCCTTTTAGGAATAAAATAAATCTTCACTCAAGACAATATAAAAGAAATATTTACAAGATTTTCCTCTTCAAAAGTATAAGATGAAGTTATAGAGATAAGGATAATACATATTTCACCAAGTTAGAATGAGGAATAGGAACTTTCATTTCTTAAATAAATATTAAAATTACTTTTATTGCATGTTTGAACCTAAAACCACTTTAATTTCTTATGAAAAACGTGTTCGTAAAATATTACCTCAAACTTGACTTTACAATGAATATTCTTCAAGAAAATAGACCAAGGAGTCCATGGTTCCATTACAAAGCTTAAATATTAGAATGAGTACTTCATTTGTTACTCTAAAAAGAAAGATTAAAAACTCCAATGAGATTAAACCTCAGTAGCCATATTTAAATTTAATATGAATAAACTCCAATAGTTATCATATCAATGGGAGGAGAGATGTTCTCCATCCAACCAATATGAAATCACCAATCCTTAATCAAGGCTCTATCCATCCCCCAAGCAAGAAGAATAATCCAAAACCTATTATACACAAAAGAGAACAACCCGACCACAATAATGTGTGAGTAAAAGGGTATTTACCTATTTAATTGTTTAATTACTTAGGTATCTTTTCATAAAAGCTACTTAAGATTACTTAGTTCATGCACTTTTTTGTGTCTCAAGTCATAGGATGAATACACATGTCATGTTCTCTTTTTGTTGGTATGTGGCGATTGATAATGTAAATACTATACACTCTCTATGTATCCTTGTAGGGGTTTAGGGGCACAGCCCCTGAAAAAAAAATCCCTTTTTTTTGCACGTCAAGGGGTCAATGGTTAATTTTGGGGTCAGTAGTTAAATTTTGTTAACTAATAAATGAAAAATGACTTTGTAAAACCCTAATTCTAGAAGCTTCCAAAAAGTTTGTTGTAAGTGGTTGGGATGTAAGTTGCGGTATGGTATTCACGATATTGTAATCTATTTTGTGTTGGATAATAAAATCATTGGATGGTTGAGTTTCTGTGGATGTAGCCCATATTAGGTGAACCATGTTAAAATTCTGTGTTGATCCTGTTTTTGTTATTCTTCATTGTTATTTTTGGGTTATTTAATATGCATATAATTGTTAATGTTTATTGCTCTGATCTACCTAAACACTAACACTTTTTATCCTCACTTAGGGTTTCTCTAGGGTTGATTTTTATTTTTTTGTTAGTTTTTATTTTTTATTTTTCCATTCTATAAGGATTATTTATTTAATTCATTATCTAATTCAATTTATATAATTAATTATTAATCTTTTGGATCAATTAGCTCTTGGCCTCCATAACTTTGATTTTTCTCTTTTTGTATGATAGTTGTTTGATTGTAGGTGATCCTTGGGAGCTATAAAGTTGAGGAACCAACTCCAACATGGTATTAGAGCCAATTTTGTATTTCCCTATCCATTTTTGAAATATGTGGCCTTGGGTAAAAAATGGTACATTGTGGAGCTAAACGAACCTCAATGTTGCATCTGAAAGACCCAAAAACCCTAAGACCACCTAACCAAATGCTAACATTAGAGTTGAATTTTTGGAAAAAAAATTAGTTTGCACAAATTTCAAGGTATTTTTTTATACAATTATACATATCCATATGGTAATGTAGTTGCCATTGAAATCTATGTAGGCTTTTTCGTGTAATGGTGATTTTTTTACAGTAGTAAGATTTTGTGTTTCCCAATAATTTATTTAGTTTCTTGACACATTTTTATTCTTTCTAGTAGTCTTTCCAAAATTTGGCATCATTCTATTTTTTTCAACAAAATTTAGGCATTTCTGATGGCTGTTATATTTTTTTTACAACGTTGTTTTCTTACAAGCAATGGAGTTTATTAATTATCAACCATTATTTTCTTTCTAGATGACAGAGATTTCACAATGACCATATTAATCTCAAGGCGTGAGACCTTGCAAAAGAGATAAAACATCCAAAGAAGGTTGGTTCATTTCTAAGCTAGATGCAATAGTGTTGGTCCAACCCAACATTGGATAAACCTAAAATAATTTGATTCTATTATCTTGTAGAGGGAAAAGGGAAGAAGGAATGCATAAAGGAGATGGAAGGTGATACACCTAGATTGGAATGTGTCTCTTCCTCCCTAGAATTGCACAAAGAATCAAAAAAGTCATCAAGAAACTTCACACATCTCTCTATTTTATTAGCTTCTAGAGGTATGCATGGAGGTTAGGGTTTGAAGGACACTAAAAGGGGTAGAAATAACCCACAATCAACACCTACAATACATTAACACAACATACAAACCTATAAAATATGATAAATGTTCATTCTAGCATGGAGGTAACAAGATTTAAGTAGAATGCAAGAATAGAGAGGAGGGAAAAATGACAATCTTCTTGATATAGAGGCATGGGCCTATTTATAGTTGTAAAGATGTAGAAAAAAATAATTTGAAAGAGAAATTGAAGAACCATTTATAATGAATGATAAAAAAATATTTTATTTCCCAAAAGGTGGAGAGGATAAATGTGGTGTGGTGATAAGATAAACCCTAGTTGAAATCTACCATTCTAACAAATCTATAGAAAATATCTAATTTGTGGTCATGGAAAATGTTTTTGATTCTTTTTTCATACAATGTATTGATGAATTTGATGAAACAAAGCAGAAAACCCCCATGAAATCTATTGTAAATTGCATCCAAGAATGATTGTTTGAAAAAATAAATGTATGTGAATGAACAAATGTAGCATGTCATCACCTTCCCCTAGAAATCTATGGAAATGCTTGGGTGATCCAACAATAATGGGTTACACTTTTTGGCCAAACTTGACATTGAAATCAACATTTTTCACCAGATTTTCACTTTCTTACACCTATAGCAGCTAAACCATTAAGAATTTGAAGATGAATCAAACTAGTGATTTATGAGATTTTGTGTGTAGATTCTAATTATATTTAAAAATAAAATAAAAAATAAATTGTGAATCCTTTTATGTAATTTTTAATAACTTATTTTTCTACTAAACAACATTTTTAAAATTTGATGTTTACTTCGGACTGTATAACTTTTTTTATAGAAAGGATAAATTGTAATTTTTTAAATAGATATTTGTCACACCAATATCTAGTGCATGGATATTTTTTCATAATTTTTTGTTACATATTTTTTTTATTTAATTTTCCAATTCAAAGTAATTATAATTTAGATAGAGGTGTACTTCAGACTGCATAATCTTTTATGTATGTATTTGAATTAACTTATTGTTTTTTTTTTTGGAATAAGGACATCAATACCTAGTGCACATGTAATTTTTAGAAGAAAAAAAATCTCTATTTTCCTATTTTTTCGTATGTGTGAAACAAAGAACTTGATGTTCATTGAAAAACCTACATTCACAAGAAATAAAAAAATAAATATAATAATCAAATTAAATATATTTAAAATTATACTTTTTGGGAAGTTTATAATAAGGGCTACCTACTTACAAAACATAAATTTTAAATGAATTCATTTGATCGCCCAAAAGGTAAATCAAAATTGGTTTTTTATCAACATGTTGATAGGTGTAGAGGAGACTCCATTATAGGTATGGTTTAAAACTAGCAGGGTTTTATCCAAGGGGGTTTGATCAAACCCTCTTTAATCAAAATCATTTAAATGGAGCCTTTAAAGGCATAAATCATTATATTTTCCAAAAATTTGTGATTTCAAGAAAAAATAAGGATGTCCTAGAAAGTGTAACCCATTACTGTGGCAGTACCCACTTTTAAAATATATCTAGCATCCCCTTAGATCAATATTTGGTAGCTAAGAGAGTCATTCAAACATCAATGACATTGCTTTGGAATTGCCCTCCCATTTTTATCCTTTACAAAAACTTTACCTTCAAATGGATGTGTTGCTTTGTGGGTAAATGATGGGCATTGGGCATCAAAATCACATCTAAAATTGGGAAATATATATTGCCCTCATTACCTTGGATTTTCTTGACTATGTTCCTCCTTTAGTCCCTTTGCAAAAATTCAACCTGCATTGGACTCTTGTGGGCTTGGAAAATTTATGTGAACTATACCGCTTGGCTTTGGAATGTTTCATATAGTTTTCCCTACATGAAATCCACCCCTTAAAATTTATTGGTTTTTATCTAGCTCATGCAGTTCGAGAAGATCAGGGATAACTTTAAGAAATCCTCCCCTTGGCAAAGGTGTAAAATCTTGGAGAATCTTGTATACTTCTTGATAAAAATATTAATTTTAGTGGTGATTTTTTTTATTTTTTGGGAAAAAAAATCTCAATTGGTGAATCTTTTCTAATCGGTAGAAGTCTGTGGAAAATCTTGGCGAATTACAATTTTTTTTAAACCAATAAAATATTTTCATTGGCAATTAAAATATATTTTCAAACCTAGAAAATATTTCCATTGGTGGTCGCGTGTTTTCAATACACAAAAATAATAATTTTTTATTGGCGATTAAAACTTTTTTTCAAACCAAAAAAATATTCATTGGCGATTTAAACCTATTTTCAAATGCATAAGAAAAAAAATTAGCGAATTAGCATAATCTCAAACTAATAAAAAAATTCAGTGGTGAAATGTCAATGCAAATCAATATAACCACGACCGTTGGATGAATTTTCGATGGACGATTGTAGTTGCATTCCAGAAGTAAATCTCTGAAGCACTAGATTTGCAAATTGAAACCTTTGGAATAACACTAGAACCATTATATGCAGACATGTGGTGAGATCAAGGCTCGTCGCTCATTACAATAATGAACCCAATGGGTTGAAGGATTTTGGCGATGAGCGATAGAAGAACTTAAGTGGTAGAAATATGCATGTGCATAAATTTTGTTTTAAAAGAGGGACCACCTTGGAAGAAGGTAGGACCAGGGCTTAAAAACTTAATCTTCCATATGTGCGAAGGATATTCCATATTTGTAGCCAGATGTCAACGCAAATCAATATAATCACAACCATTGGATGAATTTTCAATGGACGACAGTAGTTACATTCTGGAAGTAAATCTTTAAAGCACTAGATTTGTGAATTGAGACCTCTGGTATTACACTAGAATTGTTAGATGTGGAAACATGGTGAGATCAAGACTCATCGCTCATTAATTCCATATCTTAGTTTTTAAAGAAAGTGTGGTTGTGGTACTGTGGGCGGTGGCACAGATTAATTACATATGAACATCTAGAGCAATTGATTGGATAGCTTTATATTGAAAACTGCACGATATATTGCAGAACCATAGATGATGATATCAATAATCTAGTGATCTAGTGAAACAAGATTTGTAATGATTTCATATCGTATGAGTGGCACTGGTGATTTTGACAATTGACAGCTTGTCAGCTTGAGGTACAATTTTCATGTAGCCAAGTTGTCAAAGTCCAGACATCAATCAAATTAAACATTTAAATTTTAAATGTAAGGCTTAAGTTACACGAATCGATTAAGTTGGTTTTTTGGTTTGCGCAAATCATGATTATGATTATACCCAACCTCACACATACTATGTGTGAGGTGTACACAGTGATCAGGTTGGTAGTGGCACTATTGGCCCATAAATAAGGATAGTGAGCACAACTAAAATAATTCGTTGAAGTCTAAAGGCTATACTATTGAGTGCAATGTTTGAATTGTCATAAGGGTTTTCATTTTGTAGGGTTAATAAGGATTCCGGGGAAGAAGATGATGTGGTATTATTGGGGATACTCTAAATTCTCCCACCTCAATTGTATGTAAGTTCTGAGTAAAATACCAATTTTCCTTCAAGTTGAATGGGTGGAATTGGAAGAAGTTGATTTAGTTCCACCTAACTTCTCGAGGGACGGGTTTTGAACTAGGATGAGGAGCTCACGATGGAGATAAGTCTCTCTAGTGCATAATTTGCCAAGTAGAAGATGGGAGAAATTTTACAACCCCTCATCTTCTACATGACTCTAGTTCTCAAAGGGGATAAGTACATTTTGTATCTTCACATCTCCCCTTTGCCTAGTTTGATTGACCCCCCATTCCCCATGCATTTATTTTTAGAGCTCATTGTTGACTTGGAAAGTCCCATGCATTTATTTTCAGAGTGCATTGTTGAACTAGCAAGTCCCATGCATTTATTTTCAAACAAACATTTGTATTACATTTACGTTGTCACTAGCAGTCCAACAGAAGCTTGGCACTTACATTTGTATTTGTACTATGTAATAATGTGACATTGTAATTCAGTTGTAATAAAATAAATGTTTGTGCTATTAATGTGACATTGTAATTTTTTTCATTAGATCCTTTGCAGCATTAAGTTACAACCCATGGCCTTAGTCTCCGATCCTAATGCATTAAAGTTTAAAAACAAATTTAAAACACATGCTATTATTTATATCATAAATTACTCCAGCGGATTCGATAGGCATTTGATGTATGGTTGTAGTTGCATTCTGAAATGAAATGCATAGAGTGCTAGGCTTGTGAACTTAAACCTCCGGAATCACCATATAACCGTTAGATTAACAAAGATCAACGACTTAGAATTTGCTGTCAATGCAGGAGTAAATCATAAATGGCTTGTTTTAAATGCTGTCAGCCATGTACTAATTGTGTAGTCTGAAAGAACCACGTAGATATTTCATTCACTTTAATGTTAAAAAAAAAAACACTTTCTACTGCTAAGTGATTTTATTTTTAAGTGAGAGGGTCAACACACGGGGAGATTTCAGTCTTCAGTTTGCTCATTGTAGTGTACCACCCTATTCTAGGTTCCACAATTCCACTTCCAACAAAGCCATTCTAGTAATCCAATTTCCACAACTGTTAGCATTAATCTTTTCAAGAATCAAAATCGGGTAAGTAGAAAGAATTCCCTCTGACTACATTTCATCATTTGACATTTCTTAAAATCTTATTTTTTCAGACTTTGAAGTTTAGGTTCAGGGTTAAGAGGCTTAAGAAATAAGAAAAATTAAGGAGGACTAATAGGGAATTCACAATTTCACATTGTATCAACATGTCTACCACTAGTACCACTAGAGAAATGTCAGATAAAAAAATACATTATGCAAAATTACTTAAAACCCCAAGTTTCATTGATGAATACCATGATATTTATGATCTCGAAACCTATGGTAGGTGTACCTCAAAACTTATATTTTCATCTAAGAATAAGGTTGCAAATCAAATCCAAGTTAATATGTCGGTGCACCATGGGTAAAGAAGGATCAGAATGGCCGTTACATGGGGAGGTTTTCCCTTGCCGAATTTATCATGGTTTGTGCCCTAAATTGTGATGATAACAAAAGAGCAATTGTTAATAAAGATAGCAAAGAAGATTTTTTATCCATTAATGCAAAAGAACTTGGAAAAGTGTTGGCCTTGGGGTTTATGAGTGAAGAATTTAGAAATGTCCACATTGACCTAGGAAAGCTTGCTAGTGATTATGAAGCAGTGGATGAAATGGAGAAAAATTATTTCTTAAATACAATAGTTCAAGATAGAAACAAATTGAAAGGTGATCATAAGCCTCCTTATGATTTGGATATTTTAAAACCATGGGTTCAGGATACTATTTCCATGCTAGCATTTTTTCCTTGGTGGATATCAATTTGGAAGTGGAGTCTTGAAGCCTCCTTGAAATGGTGTATAATAGCTATCCATTATGGTATTCCACATATCAAAATATATACTTTTTATTGAGCACATTGTAAAGAATCATGCATAAACATTTTGAATGATTAAAGGAGGTTCCACCAAGACATTTAGTTTCACAACCTACTTGTGTTATCTTTTTCTATTCAAATTTAGAGGAATGTTTTAGACCAATAAGCTTCAGATTCAGCCCTATAGTAATGCTAAGGAAAAGAAAATGGCTCCAGTATATGATTGGACCACTAAGATAAGGATGCATGATTCTCAAAGGAACTATAATCATTTTGTAGACTACTTTTGGCTCCATTGCATCAAGCAATTACAAATACTCTAATGCCTAGATTGCCTATGTCATGTAGAAACTGCATTCAATTAGGAAAATAAATACAATTGGTTGATTGGTACTTAATGGAAGAATATCATGCTAATATTTTATGGATGAGAATTTTAACCATACAAACTTCAATACATGTGACAAAAGGGTTTTAGCATTGGAATATGTAGAAGCAGTCTGCAGTACTAATGAACTTTTTCGGTCGAAAAGACCTTATTTCCTTCTTTTACCTTTTTCATATGGAGGGTTCACGTTAGAGAGAATTTAGTGTAGCACATAATCTTTTGAATTTTTGTTTGATGCTATCTATCATTGGTATTATGATCCATGTGACACCATTAAATCAATGATTGTGCTCAATAAGAATGATGCAAATAGAATTCAACATCAAAGTAAACCCTTGCTTGAAAACTTGAGAAACAAGGATTCTTGGGATGAGATCAAAATAGCAATGGAGAAAAGTGCTATTGAGAATGGTATTTATTTTGAACAATTGTTAGCAGAAATTATGGCATTGCATCGAAAGACAATTAGGAGGTACAACAATTTTTTATGAAAAAAGGTCATAAACCATCTAGTAGAGTAAAAATGCTAGATTCCTTAGATAAGGAAGTTACAGATAAAAAATTGGTCACACGATAAATATCTGCCTTTTGGTCTATGAGGGAAGGAGCTAAGGGATCAAAGAGCTCATATATAGAGTATGGAATACTTGAAAGAAGATTGTGAGTTTAAAAATTGTGGAATATAGAGCATCTGAATGAACAAGAAGATGAAGAAAGTGATCATGATAGGCAAGAAGAAATCCATGTCAATTTCAAACTTGGTTTAAGTGAGGCCATAAAAGAAGAATTTACTACAAGAGCAGCCATAGCTAAAAAATGGGTTATGAAGGTGGTCCTTTGGGGTCCCAAACACAAGGCCCTTGGATAGTAATAAATGTAGAGCATAGAAAACTAGCTAATAAATCTAGCCTTGGGTTTGGAGGTGAAAAATTATACCGAGGGTATACATGTCAATTTGTTACAACTTCAAGTTCAAATCCTCATCCTCATGGTCAGACATAATCACAACTAGGACATGCACGTGGTGGAGGGCTTAGTGCAACAAACACCACCTCTAGTGGCGATGGTATGGGTAGTAGTACTAGTAGTAGTCCAACATACCTCTGACAACAAATTACACACAAGAGGAAAACAATACAAATATGCACAGAAACACCCAGTCAAAGGCATCTGAGAAGAGGCAAAGAGTTTTTGGGGGTCGAATCACACTACCAATGGATCCACCACAAAGGAGTTATTTCCAAGCACCCCTCTAGTGCCAGTTAGTCTGGCTGCAACATCATTAGCAACTGCAAATAATACTACTCCTATTCCTTTGCCATTCAAGCATTCCATTGTTCTTGTGTCCGTATGTTTTGATTACATTTAAGAGTTTAAAAAGAAATCAGACTTGAATAAAAAAAGAAAAAGCAAGCGATGGAGAGTGTGTCTATTGTAACTTTAGAGCCTGCAACAACCATGGTATTACCCACATTTGACTGTCTAAATAAATCATGGAGTACACAATTCTTGTTCCCACAATTTAAAACAAACCAGCAATTCAGATGGCTCGATCTAAATTCCAGGTGAACAATATTCAATTGGATTTTTCTTGGACTCAAAAATACTAACAATATTAATGTATCAAAGAAGAACAATGAATTGGCGTACACATCATTGCTAAAGTGAGATAGAGAGAAAAAAAGGTTCTGAGCGCTCAAATTGAAAAGTTATAGGCAGACCTAGCAAATGAGAAAGCAGAGAGGAAAGCAACAAATAACAAGAGCAATGAATTAGAAAAAAATAATTAAAAAAATCTACCTCTACATCAACAAGCAAAGAGGGTAAGAAGAATGAGACTACAATGAATGAACTGAACCAAAGGCTAGATGAGAGCAACAAGAAATATGATGAGGAAAATCCACTTCAGAAGAAATTAAGACTAAGCATTGTGAATGGAGATGCAGTGGGAGAAAAATTGGAGGAGAAAAAGTAAAGAAAGATTTAGATTTGTGAGTTGATGGAAGTGAAATTGAGTCTTGTCAAAATAAGTTATCTACATTTTGTAGAGAGACAATTAGCCATATGAAACAAAATATCTGGGATGAAATAATGCAAAGGATTGATCATTTGTGTGACATGTTTCAATTGATTGATGCTATCAGACATCATAAGAAGCTCAAAAATATTTAATGGACAACAAAATGTGTTGGCATTAGAGAAATCTGCAAATCAAATTCAACAAACAATCTACAAAGCCAATGACGTTGTCATTAGAGAAATCTACTAATCAGCTTGCTAATTCAATGGCGTTGTCATCTATCATTGAAAAGTGTTTGAGAATGTGTGAAACAAAGGAATATTTTCATTTGGCTATAGACAAGATGAAGAACTTGGATGAAAATGTAAGGAACTTCCTGGCTTTGGTTTCCAAAGGCTTTTGACACAAATGAGTGGAACTGGAAAGAATGATGATTTCAAAAGATGGAAGTGGAGGATGCAAAGGAAGATTGATTTGGACTAGTTTCCTCCTTAGCAGATGTGAACGAACTATTTTGGATTCCATCAAACCAAATTTACCCCAATAACCCTAAATGAAAAATTAAGCTTGGGAATAATCCAAAGGCAGGTTCCAATTTGAATCATGAATTGTTAACAAAATCTTCAAGTCAAACAACATTAGTTAGAACAAATGAGAACTCCACCACCTAAGGAGTGGAAGTTGCTAGAAAAGGTGATGCAGTGATTTGATTTTGATAATATGAGTTTCCAAGTTCCAACTCAACTCTGTGTAGAGTTGTCTTTGAGTAAGATTTTTCATTTCCAATGCCTCCATGTATTCCTTCATGTGATGAAATCCAATAAAAAGCTCAAATTCGGACTTTAGTAGTATGTTTAGTCGGTAAATTATATGTATTATTTATTTTATCATTTGAGAGAAAATTTTTGATGGTTTCAACTACACTAGATTACACATTAAACGATTGTTGATGTTCATTGTTGTATATGCTACTAATACTATTGTTAATATGTTATTAAGCATTGATTTGAGTGATGAATCGTTGAGTACATGTTCAAGTTTTACTTTTAACACAATTAAAATATGAACTATAGGGTGATTTTAATTCCAAGCATCCATAATCTTAGTGAAATTGCATTATAATTCACACATTAATACTCAATCTCCATGACTTATTAGATCTACTAAACATTTATATGAATTCATGCTTTAATCAAGGTACTTTAACTGGTTCATTAAACCATAGAAAAAATTAAAACATACATCAACACATAATGACAAAGAAGATTAATGAAAGATCATTGATCAAATTTCATTAATAATTCATGTAAAATGTTACAAGTGGAGAGACAATAGAATCAAAATAAGGGAGGAAAACAAGCTTAGTCGCTAGTCCTCCAAGTTTTATAACCCTGTCGTAGAGTTCTAAATTTTCATAACTTCTCGATTCCCCAACTTGGTTCACTTTGTCAAGTGGAAGTCTTTGTTGGTCATCTTTGTAGTCAGTGGAGGATGGGAGAGTTATTTCAATATAGAAAGACTTAGACAATGGTGAAGTTCATGCATATGTAATCTTTGAGTTATGGTGTGTGGATTTATTCTACTTTTGTTGAGTAGTTTTCTAGTGGCTTATCTATTATTGGAATGATATATTTTTGGTTAGTTTCATTGTTGTGGTTACCATCACTCAAAGTCGTTGTTTTGGTGCTTTTCCTAACCTTAGTCACTAGTCCTACGAGTTTTATAACCTTGTCGTGGAGTTCTAAATTTTCATAACTTCCCAATTGCTTGACTTGGTTCACTTTGTTGAGTTGCAAGTCTTTGTTGGTCATCTTTGTAGTCGGTGGGTTGGATGTTTTGAAAACTTCAAAACTTCATACTTTGGTTCTAAGGTCCCAAGTTTCAGTGACCACACGACATTATGGACTTATCTTGGCTTTCAAAGGTGTCATCATCTCATTGAATGCTATGTAAGAACTAACCTTGAGTTGTCTTTTCAAGAATTTCAAAAAGCATGTAGGTTTAAAGGCTATCTTTTCGAGGAATGAAATTGAATTCCAAATTTAATGTATGTCCTATAAAAAATAATGACATAAGTGGGTGGTAAAGTTTTACTCAGTCATTTAGCCTGCATTCTCATTCTTTGCCAATGCCAGTACTTCTTAAGTGTAAACATTCTATCTCCGTGAATTTTCGCTCATGCATAGTGGAATTCAAAATCACTGGTTTGATGTGAGGGACACTGAAATTGGGCATGTCAATTTGGAGTTTTTGGTGTTCCTGGAGAAAAGGGAGAGAAAAACACTAGAAGATAGAGTTTTGTAGAGCGGTTTGGTGCACGCAAGAGGTTTTCCTGAGGCTGTACAAAGCGTTGACCTGGTGATTGTGTGTGCAAGGGGCTACATTCCAGAGACTTAGGAAATTAGAGTTGTGGATGGGTCAGTCATTGCAAGAATTACTCTTGAAGTGATTTCCCGCGCATTGAGCATTCCAAAGAGAGAAACTATAGAGGAAATTTTTGTAGCTATTGGTGATAAGTTTTTCAAAATGAATTAGGAATGGTGTAAAAATTCCATTACGAGGAATTGGTTGAAGTCCAAGAAAAAGGGTAAGACTCAATTGCCCTTAAAGGTTAAAAGGGTTCATTTTAAGGAGAAATTTCATATTCTATCACCTTGCTACATCGTGTGGTTGGTAATGCATATTTAGAATCTTTTGAATTTTGGATGTGTATTTTTATCCTATTGATTTGTAGTGAAAATAAATTCATTGACTGGGATGCGATTATTTTTTATCATTTAAATGAGCAATTGATAAATTTCTGGCAAACTGTTGCCTACATGTGCTCATACCTGGTTTACATTCTATCCCATCAAGAGGCTATCTAGGTAGGGTTGGAATTGCAAAGGTCTCTGACGCTGGACACACCTGTGTATAGAACTTTTCCATAGCTCACTAAGGAGGTTGGAATGAGCAATTTCTATTGCGTCAATGACGCATTTTTAATGGAAATTGTGAGAAAAATTGATGGAAAACCTAAGCTTCGGGTTTCACATGAAGCGGCTACTCTGGTATTGAGGTTTAGAAGTTGCTACATTCAGTTCAACAGATTTACTTATCTTTGAATTGGAGGTTTTGAGAAGGCTTCATTGAAATTGCCCAGCTACCCAAGTGATTTCCTATTTTTTCTTGAAGTTTTTCGATAGATGGCCATTGTAAATGTTAAATATTCAAACATGGGAGAGAAGGGGTATGCTTTTCCATTTTCCATGCCTTAATTTTCTTGCAAAAGTAATAATATTGCTAGGGGTGTGCAGAAAGCCCTGAATGAATTCAATTTTCATTGTTTGCCCATGAGAAGTAATTTGATAGCAAGGGTTATGTTAATCAAAATTTGTATGGAGTTGGTAGCTATGAACATCGCCTTGATATTGAAGATTTTTGGGAAGATTGTACAAATGAAGGAAAGGTGTATAGAAGAAATTTCATGAGATTGACCCTAAGGAAAATACAAGCTTTTGGTATTTCTTTCAATATTCTAGAAGATGCACAAGAAGACTCGGTGATCATTGATCCTGAATATCGAGCCCCTACTGGTAAGTCCTTGTACAAAATTAATTGGTCAGAGGATGAAGTTTTAGACTTAATGGTCCTTCCTGCCCCTATTTTGAGAAGAACTTCAATCTAGTTGAATGGAAAATGGCGCCAAAGTGTGGGTTCTCCCCATGAGCAAAGAGTTTCATAGAGAAAAGAGCAAGGGATTGTATAGCCTCTGGCATGAATATATCAGCCGAAAAGTAGTCAACTAGGCCATCTGGAACTGACTCAGTTAAGAGGAGATGGCGAGAAGCCAAAAGACATTGGGGCCAAGCTAAAATCAATTTATGAACAGGATAGTGTACCCTTAGTACCTAAGAAATAGGCTAGTTAAGAAAATTTAGTGCCTACAGACTCTGAGGGAAATTTTTAACAAATAATTGATGATAATTCTTTTCCCATGTTCTTTGAAGTTCCCCCTTCTCCACCACGAGATACTTTTGTTTCTATTCAATCAACTAAAAAAATAAAAATAAAATGTAAGTGTTGAAAGTAGAGACACTGGATTAGTGGCATCTACCCCAACATGGTTAAAGAAAGCAGTCAAGAAGAAAAGAAAGAATATTCTTGCAATGACAATTGAAGTAGACATAGTTACCATGTTGTTGTAGGGTCACCAAAAGCCCAAAAATGCTAAGAGGATGTCATGAATTGTCACCGATTCCACTACTGGGCATCAACTGTTGGAGATTGTTGATCCAGAAAAAAGGACCTAAATGAAAATGAGATAATGGAAGTCGACTACAAGATTACTCATGTTGATATGGGGCAATCTACTTTAGAAGGTGATATATATCATGTCGAATACTCTATTAATGCATTGATCAAAAGAGAAAAAGAACTGAAAAAGGATAACCTTTAGTTGTAATCTCATAATATTTCTTTAAGAAATTTTATTTCATCAATTGTGACTCTGACCACTAAGGAAGCCTCAAGCTCAAATGTTCAAGGTATTTATTTTGACATTGTGCAATGGGTCAGGAAAAATTTAAGTTATGCTAAAGCTTCCAGCGAATGGATAGAAAGGCTTTATCAAGATGGAGTTTTCCACATTACTAAATTTAGGTAATTCTTTGTTAATGTGTTTGATAAAAGAAAGGAATTGGTAGCTGAGCTCCAATAGACCAGGAGAGAACATAGTAGCACATTTTTTCTTGCAAGGGAAATTCAAGAATTAGCCTCCATGGAGCACACTTTGTTAATAAGAGAAAAATTGGTGGATGAACCTAGAGAAATTGATCCTACTTGGTATGATTCATTGGAGTGGAAATTGACAGTATATGAAGATTATATCAAGGAAATCAATAAAGTGTTAGAAAAATGCTTTGACATATTGGTGCAGATCAAAGACAACTTCAATGCTCTTGAAGTGGACCTCACGGATGGGTTCAATGAAAATTTACTTTATCTTAAAGAACATAACAAGGGAATTTAAAGAGGTGTATCATAGAGAAGTAGTTGATCCTGAGACAACCACTACATACTTGTTCATAAATTTGAGTAAGTTATAGACCTATATGAGTGCGTTTAAGTCAAAAAGTGACAACATCTATGAAATGCTAGCTGATTTGGACCATGCAATTTCAAGATGGAGGAAAAGGTTGCAAATCACCAAAACTCTAGGAAGAAAAAACATCACCGCAATTGTCACCAAGTACCGAGAATATAGGCAAAGAGTAAAGGCATAGGAGGCATTATTGAAGGAGCAGGAGGTGGAAATAATTGAAAGTGAAGGAGTTGATGTTGGGACCACTGTTTAGTTTTTAGTTTTTATGTTATTTTCTTTAATTTGGCTCTCTTGATACTTCAAAGATTTTTATTTTAATTTCTAAAACGGTTGTCTTCAAGAAACTATTATCAAGACAAAAAAACTTTGCTATTTTTACTGCTTTTCTATTATTTCAATATAGAAAGACAATGGTGAAGTTCATGCTTACGTAATCTTTGAGTTATGTTGTGTGGATTTATTATGTTTTTGCTGAGTAGTTTTCCAATGGATTATCTATTATTGG
>VDFB02072257.1:0-63707 GCA_007258455.2 Sequoia sempervirens
TAAGGATCATTTAAGGAATTTCAATGCCTTCATTCAGGATTTGGATGTACCTTATGAAGATTTGCATATGGGATTATTCATGATATCCCTTATTGAGGAAGCCAGGGATTGGTTCAATGGCTTGGCAATGGCTTCTATTTATTCTTTTCAGATATTTCAAGATTGATTCCTTGAACAATATGGGAATCTAAGTGCACCAGATGCAACTCTTCACGAATTTATGAGAATTAAAAAAGTCAGAATGATTCAATTTTTGATTTCAATTAGAAATTCAATAAACTGCAGAATAGAATACCTCCTAGATCAAAGTTACTAGACTCTGTAGCATTAAGTGTTTACCTAAATGCATTCGACCCTAAAATAGGGTATGAGCTAAGAAACAGGTTCCCAAGGGCTTAGCTGAAGCACAAAAGATAGCATTAACAATTGAGAATAATAGAAGGGCTGCTAGGATAATGAATAAAAGAGATAATCCTAGGATTCCTCAACAAAAAAATAATTATCAATATAAGCAGGAGAATGCCTATAGGAATGAAAGGCCTAGATTGTATGACATGCCCTATAACACAAATTGGAAAGATGGAAAACCTATAACAGATAGGCCTAGAAGTAAGGAGACTCCTGATCCATTGAGAAAGAAGGGAACATATATGGTGAATAGTAATTATTTTTGTGAAGTTTGTGATAAACCATACTCCCCCAGGTGATTATTGTGTAGTAGCTCAAAGAATGCATGAAGAAGCAGTGCTAATTGGAGATGATGGAGAAGACAACAAGATTTATTTAACTTCAAATGCTTTTCACCGTGTTGAGGAAAGGTATTCATCTTTAGAGGAGGGAGGTTATGAATATGATGTTTCAAAATAGAGGTATAATATCCATATTGCTAAGCAGTAGGTCTTTTCTAATTCTAAGGACAAATGTGTAGAACCACAACCTCTTGAGGTGCCTACTCAATGTAATGTGAGGAGACTCACTGAAGAGGAGATGGAAAGATTAATTGTTGCTGCAGTAGAAGAAGCCAAGAGTAAATACTAGTTGAGGAACATGACAATAAATGAGAAGGAAGGTGTCCCTAGGGGTATCTTTATGAAAGATCAGAAAGTTGTACAAGGAGTTTCAAAGAAAACTGAAAACAAACAATGTGAAGAAAGCAAACAGAATCCTCTTCAAAAGGATGTAGTAAAAGAATTACATAGATAAATTCAAAAGACTGATCAGTTACGAAGAAGAGAATAAAGGAGAAACATCAGAACAAAAGAAAATGATTAAGGCAGAAGGTTCCTCTTTTGATTTCACTCAGGTCTTGTCTCAGGTAAAGATGTCTATCCCACTTCTTGAAATGATGAAAATTAAAGAATACAGGGACACTGTAGTGCAATTGATAACAAATGAAAGTGAAAAACATGTAAGTTTTGAAAATAAAATGGTTGCTAAAAATAAGCAAGATAATGTAAACATCCCAGAAATCTGCTTGAGTAATGTATTGACAAGTCCACCATAGGTTGATCCTTTCTTTAAATTACATTACTCATAAATAAAAAATTATTGAGGAATTGCATGATAGATTCTGGTGCTGCCATGAATATTATGCTAATATGAGTAATGAAACAACTAGGCATGTGGGTGGATACATATGAAGGAAAATCTTATGCAATGGATAACCGACCTATTCCTGTGGTGGGTATAATGAAAGATGTAGAAGTCAAGTTAGCTGCTTATCCTCAAGTAGCTTACAATATTGATATAACAGTGATAGACACCCCTCCTCAATTCGGTATGCTTTTATCAAGACAGTGGACAACAACTATTGGTGGAAATGTCCAGTTCAACTATCTTATGCAACAATTCTAGTAAATGGCCAAGAGGTGAAGTTGTATAGGGAGCCAAGGATGAATCAGCTCATTGACTGTGTGCCACAAGACCAAATCAACTATTTTTGTGATGTTGATCTTGGGAGTTTCAATATAGAACCAGCACAGCCTGAATTGACTAATAGTGATCCTATTGTGAGCACAAAACCAAATGGTGTGGGAAGATGTATGATGTAGACCTCAAGCAAGAAGGCAGCTGGCTGGGATAGTATTTGTTTGGCTAAAAGAGTACTACATTTAAGTATTCATTCTTGTTAACTTTTGAATGTACCAATAATGTGGCAGAATATGAAGCTCTATTAACTGGTGACTGAATATAGCGGTGAAGCATAAAATAAAGTTGATGGCTATTCTAGGAGATTCAGAGTTAGTTGTCTCACAAATTAAGTCAAAGTATACAGCAAAAAACAAAAGACTAAAGCAATACAGAAATGTTGTATGGGATACAATTGAGTTGCTTGATGCTTTCTCAATTGAGTGGGTAGATAGGTCGAAGAATATAATGGCAGATTTTCTAGCTAATGTAGCATTGAAGAGAGATGATATTACGTTGGCAGGAGTGTCACAAATTGAATTCAAGACAAGGCCTGTTGTGCCTGATAATGTATATAGCTGGCAAGTCTTTAATGATGACACTGATCTTTTGAAATTCCTTCACTGTATAGACTAGTATGAAGCCCAAGAGATTGACTTCAATGCCTTTGTTGAAGAAGTGGATGGGAAGCAAACAGTCTTTGGAAAAGAGATCTTACAGCTCAAAACAAATAAGATTCCTAAAGGCTTGGTGGCATTAGAGAGGGTATATGATGGAAGTGATCGGTCTTTAATGAAGCAAACACTAGTTGGAAGGGATGATATTGAAGAAATTAATTTGGGAACTAAGATGGCACCAAAAAAGGTGTACATAGGTAAAAAGATAAGTCTTGCAATTAGAAGAATGATGATAGAATTGTTGAGAAAGTATAAACATGTATTTGCTTGGTCTTATGAAGATCTGAGAGCATATAGGGAAGACTTGTTTCAGCATGAAATACCATTGAAGCCAGACGCTAAACCATTCAGACAAAAGCAAAGGCCTATAAATCCAACTCTGGAACCTAAAATGTAGGAGGAATTGGTGAAGCTCAAAGATGGTGGAATCATTAAGTCAATCAGACATTCAACATGGGTTTCAAATTTGGTCCCTATCAGAAAGAAAAATGGAGATATCAGATTATGTGTAGATTTTAGAAATCTAAACATAGCGTCCCTCAAAAATAATTATCCTCTGCCTAATATGGAGGCCATATTGCATAAGGTGATAGGCTGTGAGTTGTTGTCTATGATGAACGGATTTTCAGGGTACAATCAAGTCAAAGTTAAAGAGTTTGAGCAATACAAAACAACATTTACAACTCCTTGGGGAACGTATGTTTATCTGAGAATGCCATTTGGTCTCACTAATGCAGGGGTGACTTTTCAAAGAGTCATGGATGTGGCGTTTGCTGATTTGATCAATGTTATCATGGTGGTGTATCAGGATGACCTCATTGCTTACTCCAAGAAGGCTGAAGATCATGTTCATCATTTAGAAAAGGTATTTATAAAAGCCCTTGAATATGGTATTAGCTTAAACCCTAAGAAGTGTAATTTTGCAGTTACAGAGGGTAAACTTTTGGGACATATTGTTTCAAAGGAAGGGGTTAGGATAGACCCTGAAAGGGTCGAGGCCATTGATAAAATTCATGTCCCTAAAAATGTTAAGGCAATACAATCATTCTTTGGACAGATAAATTTTGTTAGGACATTTGTCTCTAACTTTGCTGAGATTATTAAACCCATAGCAAAAATGTTGAGGAAAGGACAAAAAATAGAATGGACTGTAGAGGCTTTGGACACTTTTGTATCTATTAAACGAGCCATCAAGGAGGCTCCTGTTCTTAAATCTCCTGATTTTTCAAAACCTTTTCAGATTTTTTCATTTGCTTCAATGCACACTGTTGCTGCTGTTATGTTGCAAAAGAATGAAGATGGTCATGAACAGCCTATCTCTTTCTTCAGTAAATCATTGCAGGGGTTTGAATTAAAATATGATATAATGGAGAAGCAAGCATTTGCACTAGTGAAAGCTGTAAAAGCTTTCAGACCATATCTTGTTGGAGAAAAGGTAGTTGCTTATGTTCCTCATGCAACAGTCAAGGATATTCTGACATAGTCTGAAGTAACAGGTAAAAGATGCAAATGGATTATCAAAATCCAAGAATTTGACCTGGAGATACAAATTACTAAACTGGTCAGAGGTCAAGGTTTGGCTAAATTAATGGTAGAGGCAAATATTGAAGCGAACCAAATTTGTAATGTAGAAGAACAAAATGTAATTGCAAGCATTGAGCATACTCAATGGTATACATATATCATGTATTATCTTCAATACATGAAAGTGTCCAGAGGGAATGAATGAAAACCAGAGAAGAACGCTGAAGATGCAAGCGTCTAAGTATGTTTTTATGGATGGAGATCTATTTTGGAAAAACATGGATGGTATATTATTATTATGTCTGGATGAATTTCAAGCTAAGCATGTTTTAAATGAAATGCATGAAGGAGTGTGTGGAGGACATTACTCAGCAAAGACAATAGCGCATAAAATTGTCAGGGCAGGCTATTATTGGCCTAAGATTTTTAATGACTCTTTTGCATATGTGAGAAAATGTGAAGCTTGCCAGAAGTTCTCTTGAAAATTGAAATATCAGGGAGCTTTGCCACTTCGACCCTTACAGGCTGATGCCCCTTTTCATCAATGGGGAATTGATTTCATCGGAGAAATACAAGAAAAATCAAGTGGTGGACATAAGTGGATATTGGTGGCGACTGATTATTTTACCAAATGGGTAGAGGCCATCCCAACTAAACAAGCTACAAGTAAGGTGGTGACACAGTTTCTGAAGGATAATATCATTACCAGATTTGGTACGCCATTAAGGTTGATCACTGACAATGGGTTGTGTTTCAGATCAGATGAATTTAGAGGCTTCTGTAGTACATATGGTATTTCCATTTCTTATGCAGCTCCTTATCATCCACAGGCTAATGGACAAGCAGAATCTAGCAATAAGAGTCTTCTGAAGATTATAAGAAGGATGCTAGGTCAGCACAAGAAGGCTTGGGATTCTAAATTAAGACTGGTTGTATGGGCTGATAGAATTACGATGAAGAAGGCAATTGGGAAGTCCCCATTTGAGTTAGTGTATGGAGCACAAGCCAGGATGCCTTTGCAGAACTTGTTACCAGTTTACAAGTTTGTTCTTCAGGAAGATTTGGATATTCTTGAACCCATGGGGGAAATAATGGAGCGGCTAGATGACCTGGATGAAATAAGGAGAGTGGCTCAAAATCAAAATATAAAGTTGTAGACGCAGATGAAATATTTATTTGACAAAAGGGCAAAGGATAGGAAATTTGGAGCAAGTGATCTAGTACTGATGTGGAATGCAAGGTGCCAGGAAAAGGGAAAACATGGGAAGTTTGAAGCCTTATGGCTAGGGCCTTTTGTGGTGGTTGGAAAGAAAGGCGAAGATTCATACTATCTGCAGAATATGGCTTGTGAGGATCAAGAATTGCCTGTACATGGGCAATTTTTGAAACATTTTTTCTCTTGAAGTAACACAAAGGATTAAGGGTTGCCAGTGCATGGACAACTCTTGATGATCCTCTTTGAAATTCTTTTCCATGCACAGTAGTTTAGGAAATAAAAGGAACATGATTTGCAAGTACATGGACAATCCTGATTTTCTTTCTTTTGAAATAAATTTTCCATGTACAGTAGTATAGGGTCTCATTCATTTCCATTGCCATCTATTCCATCATGTTCATTTGTTCCATCACTTTGAGTTTGGTCCGCTCACCCAGAAATCTAAATCCTTGCAATGATCTTACTATCATTCATCCCCAGACGGAGCCACTATTAGAACTGTAAAATTTTGAAATTTTTATAGTCTATTGCATCCAAGAGTTTCCAGCATTGAGTCCTCATCATAAGCATAAAATTCCCTCTTTGTATTGTCTTGCTTATTTTCTGTCATGTGATCCATTTGAATCCATCTGGTCCTTCATATTTCATTGAAAGACCTATATCAGCAAGACATAGTAAAAGTTTCCCCGACTTGAATTTTCACTAACATGTATTTGTTGCAGACAATCGGCAGGAAAATTTTCTTGTTTCGACGATAAAAGGAGTCATTTCGGCAAAGGGAATCATTGTCGGAGTGAAGTCATAGCGAATACATTGTGTTTCGTCGACCGACGCACGAGGAATTATATCAGCCAAGATGAAAGTATTCGGGGTAAAGTTATAGCGAAGTATTTTTTCTTGCCGATTGGCTTGCAAACAAATGTCTTGGTAAGACTTATGGGCATCGGGGAAGGTCTTAGTGAAGTGGCTATTGTTTGGCCGAACCAAGTTCAAGGGGATTCAAAAGCTATCGGTGAGAAGCTATAGAGTCTTGCCGATTCAAAAGTTACGCCGATATAGATGTGCATCGCCAGGAAAAGAGGTCTTCGGCGTAAGTCTCACCGAGGTTTGAAAGTTATACCGAAAAGGTATTTCGGGGTGAATCTCATCGAATGGAGTAGTCTGGAAGAGTGATTTTAGTAAGACATTTGGCATCGATATGAGTCTTCCCGAAGGTTCATTATCTTGCCGAAGGTATTATTTCATTGGTAGGTTTTATTTCTTCGGTGAGAAAACTTAGTGGTCACGCCGAAATGAGATTTCATCGGTGAAAGGGTGATTTTGTTTCATTGACTAGAAAGTGATTTGAAGAATGTATATCGGTATGACACTATGAAGTCTATGTAACATCTCCCCGACTTGGAATTGTCTCAGCGACATGGAAAACAAAAGCGATAGTCATCATTTTGGCTCCAAGGGTCGGTAAGACCATAGAATGTCTTGGCGAATGGTGTAATAAATGTTGCAAAAGCACTTCGCCCCAAATTTGAAGATCTCTCATCGATAGGACGTTTGATGCGACAGTGCCAGTTTCAAACAAGGCTTCATTCATTCTTCATTAATGGCACAACAGGGTATAACAACAAAGTTTTAATTAATTCTTCAGTACCGAATTGATTGCATGAGAATTGGCAAGGCGAGCTGAGAATCAGGACATCTTTCAGTCTAAGGAGTCTGAGCTGAATACTGTAAGTAATTGCTTCTTCATTTTTTCACATTTTGATTCTGTAAGCTTGAAAATGGAGTCTTCTGGTTCTGGAAGGGCTAAGGGTAGAAAGCTTGGTGAGAGTAGTCAGTCGAAGGGAAAGAAACAAAGGACTGATACAGAGCATGAGGGTATTGAACGAAGGTTGAACCAAGACCTTATTGATCAACTACCTGGTTCAGGGCCTAAAGCTAGAAGGTCTGCACAACTTAGGGCAGAAGTTGATAAGCTGGATGACAAATGCAAGTTCATAGGTCATGTCTGGACTGCTATAAGAGGATATGAGCTTTTCAATTTCCACTACCATAGGAGAAACCACGAGCGGTTTGTAATCCACATGGAAGTTGAATGTAGGAAGTTGGGTGTGCCCTAATGTATTTGTAAATGTACAGAATTGAGTGCTGATTGCTGGCGTCATTATGATCAAAAACATAAAGCTATATGTGATCCTTTTGGAAAACCACAAATATATGTGTCAAAAGAAGCAATAGGTGAGGTTTTCAAATTGGAAGGGTTTTGCAATGAGGAAATCAATTGTGAGGAGTTGCAAAAGGAATTTTCAAGAATGGATACAATTTACAAGGGTTGGAGGTTACCAATTCATAGGGTCAAACAGGGTAACAAGCTAGAACCTCTGGAGGATAGTGAAGGGCCTCCCTATCATGTAGATTTGTTTGAACCTTATATGAAGTACACATATTTTTCAGTGTGTCAGGTGTTGTGAATGGATGACAAGTAATTCATGTCAATGGTGCCAATGATTATCATAGTAGATATCCAATATCATAACTCAAGGCCATTTGATTATGCTTCATATATTTCTAAGGAGCTTGATTCAGGACTGATGGCTATAATGGGCGGAGCTTCTATTGTTCATCTTAGAAACTATTCATTGTTGATGCACTTAGTGCTATATTTCGGATAGGAGGTAGGGGTATGGCCTCCAGAAATGAGAGTTTCTCAAATTGGTAAGAGGAATTGAATCATTACTGTTCAAGCTGTGTCTGCGCTATTTGGGACAACAGGTTTGCTAGTTCTAGTTTCATTCATTTTGAAGAGCATTTTGTAAAAACATTGTATAAATTGTATAAATATCCTTGTAATTAATCATTAACTGATGAGATTAAGAGATTCCTTCGGCCAAAAGACTTCAATGGGCCAATTGATCATAACTGGGGAGATTGGTATTTCTTGGAGGGAGCAACAGTGATCAGAGTATATGGATTTGAAGATACTCCTTTTATTTTGCCAAGGACAGTTCCAAATAGAGTTGCATATTTGGAAATTGTCAGACAGATGGATTACTGTAGTTTGATGCATTTCAGCTCTTTTGGGAAGCAGGATTTTATGCCTAGGGGAAGCAGGATTTTATGCCTAGTACTTTGTGTTTTGGTGATTTCACTGTGTTGGCTAAGGAGGGATATAATTCAATCCTTGATAGATTGTTGCATTATAATATGAAAAGAGGACCACCCAGGAAAAACTTTGACCCTAAGGGATATATCAATTCAACCAAAGAAAGGATTAACTTTGGAGGGTATTAGCGTATGCCGTATCCTTTGATGATATATGATTAGAATTTGGATGAAGATGAAGCGGTAGTTGAAAGATAACCCGAGGGTTACAAAATATTGACTATTATCTTTTGGAGATGAAGGAAACGCACCAAGAAATTGATTGTACCATAGGGAAAAGCAAAAATTATGTGTCTTTGATGCAAGGCACATGGAGATCTGAAGATCATTTGCTCTAATAGTGAGTTTATACATTCCCTAGAGTTGAGCATTCTTGTACAAACAGTAGAAGGGAAGAAATAAAGAATTTTGAAGATTTTACTTGAAGCTGAAAACAATTCGGCTCAATTGAGAAAATGTGTGGATGATGAAATGACAAATATGACTCTTGAAATGGGGAGGAAAATGTTGGAAGTCTTGGAGATTGTCATGATCTTTCTGGCCTCGATTTGAACTAAAACTGAATAACTTTGTCGTTTAGAAAGAGGCGACAATGCTTCTGAGACAAGCTTGACAGGAAAAAGGTGACAGAAGTATATGCAGGCTCCAAGTATAATACTGATGAGGGATCATTGATGATATGGGATTTGTACCCACCCCACAAGAAATCAATGGTAATTGATACAGAGAAGGCATTTGGCCATGTCATGACTCTAAAAGTTGGAGAAGTTGATCCTATAGCTACTACAGATATTGGGGTAAATATTGCAAAGTTGAATAAAACACAAATTCAGTTATTGATAAAAGAAAGAGAAATGTATAAAGCAGATAATGAAAAACTACTGAGAGAAAATGATAGACTCAAAGATTTGGTTGGTGTTTCAATTGGGACAACCAAAATGATCACTCAAGGAGAAAGCTCTCAGGCAAAAGATCACTGGGTAGGATCAAGTGCTTATTCTTAGGGAAAGCATGATGCAATTGTAGCGAATGTCAAGAAGAGGCAGGATCAGTTGACATCTTGGTTGAATAAATTGGGGGGAAAATACTCTCATACTCTTACTACATTGAAGGAGCACACAAGGATGGATGGACGAATCATGGAGAAGTTTCATGAATTGGCCCAAAGTGATGAGGCTAGCAGTTCTGCACTTGAAGCTGCAAATCATATTATCAATCACCATCGAAACTTCTATGATGAATTGCAAGGGGATGAACTGGGGTTGTTAGAAGCTGCTAAGAAGACAGTGATCACATTTTCTGATGACAATGGGGAATTGAAAGAAGCCACTGGGTGGAAAAATGAATGTGAGTCAATGTTGAATGAAATCATGAAGACGACTTCTGCAGAGGATACATCATTGGAGGAGGTGAGCGAGAAAATGAGGAAATGGTCAAGATGGAAATCATGATTCAGAATGCTGTTGTAGATGTGGACACACATGAGCGCCAAGATTTTTTGGATCACCTCACTAAGACTCACTTGTGGCTTAATAGAGCTTAATTATTCTCTATCTTTTGTTTTGTAATTTGATATTTCCTATTTCCGAAAGGATGCATCCTTTCGTATTCTTAATGTATAAATATCCATTTTGTAAACAATGTGCGGGCGATAAGTAGAATAGGATAGAGAATAGATATATAGTGGAACACCATGTTTTACAGGGCTGAGACTTTGATGTATGTTTTGAAGCCATGGAGATATCAATGAAAATCATTTGATTTGCTGGCATATTCTGGTGTCAATTGTTGTGTTGTGCCTATTGAAATAATTATTTAAGTTGTCTCTAAGATTGATATTGCCTTGTTATCTAAATTAACATAACATGTTTATGTTTGGTTTATCAGTACGTATTTGTCGTATATGTGTGATTGGTTGATAGGTTCTTTGAAGGAAGGATTAAATCCTTTTAATTAATCACAATAATCAGGGAATTTCATTTAGATTAGTAAGAAAAACTTAATAATCACAATCTTGCATGGTTATACTAGTTATAAACAAAATATGCCAAATAATTTGAATGTCCTTCAGAAAGAAGTCACTCGTTTGAGATTTCATTTGACATTATACTTTATAAGGCACTAGTCTCATCGTTTCATCATTTAGTTTCATTCATACTTTTACATCCTGTTATTGACATATTAGGGTTTAGTTTGAATTTGGTATACAATATATACCAAATTTGTTTTATTTTGTCCATTCCAATCTGCCATCGTGGAAAATCATGGCATGAAGAGAAGATCAATAGTCAAGTCTACTTCATTTGTTATAGGTACACCCGCCTAGGTCTAGCACCTGGAGAGTAGAAGGTTTAATTGTTTCAAACCTTGTTCAGTACCCTAAAACATTGTGAAAGCTTGGTAACCTTTCTGGTTCAAACTTTAATTTTGAGAGCTAACACCTACCTAACCCTCCTCTAATCCTTCATTAACTAGCCTAATCAACCTCTCAAGGAATTTTTAATTCTTTTATCCTTCCAAGGAATATTAAATTCCTTTTTCTCTTCTCCATGTGATCTTTGACTTGTCACATCAAGTCACATGTAAAATCTAACCCTCTTCTAATCTTCATTAATTAGTCTAATCAAGTACTTGCACAACCTTAATCACTTAACTAAGTCAACCCTATTAAATGCTTTCTCCTTTTGGACAAGGCATCTCCATACCCTATGTGAATTTTTAATTCACATTTAATCCCCAATGCATTTAAAGGAATTTTAAATTCCTTCTCTCATCCCCATGAGAATATTTGAGAATTTTTAATTCCCCACTTGTCCTCTCACCCACATGGGGACAAGTACCTCCTTTATGAGGAGATCTTGTCCCAATCCCAAGGTACTTGTACCCCTCCATGTCATGTCCTATCCTCCACCTCATGTACACATCACCCTTTTAAGCCATATCACTTGCCACATGTCAAGATGTGAGGGCTTGTGAGTTCTCAACTCACCTAGCCCTACATCTTGATTTTGGTGGCTCAATCTTGACCATCCATTTCGTAGATTTCCAAAATCTCTATAAATACCCCCTCTTTTCTCTTATTTTCGAGAGATCATGCATTGTAGCCAAACTCTTGCAAATTTTTCCTAGAATCCATACTTAGCCATTTTCATGCTTGCACCCACTTGCATCGATTATCACATCATCATCTAGCTTGCATCTTGCCATCCAAGGAGCATACAACACCAAAGATCGAAGGGCGAACCAAAGGATCGATTCGACACAAGGTAAAAGGTTCCATTTGTTGTTTTTATTTTGTGTTGATTCCAACTAGGCTAATCTTTAGGTGTAGGTTGTTTTAGTGTTATTTTGCATTACTTTGTTTTCCGTTCATTTTCTAGCACCCAAATCCGACCTATCACAGTAGGAATTCTACCAATGATTATGACTATACCATGTCTTTGGGGTATGATTATTTGGATGTGTTTGTGACTAATTGTGGTTACTATTCTAGCTATGTTGGTTAGTTCTTGACAATTACTCATGCCTATTTGTTATTGTTATATTTAGTGTTTATATTTGGGTATTGAGTTTAGGAAAGATTGTTTATACTTCTATGCCACACTTAGTGCATCATCTCCTATGGATGTGATATTATCTTTCATGCATTGGCACAATTGAGGATGAGATGGTGGTCACCTTGGTTTTTATTCCAAGTTTCTTGATGGAGCACATGGAACACTTAGATGTTTAGATGGTACATGTTGGCTATGAGGATTGTTCCCTTGATGCTTGAGTTCACTTTTGACCCTTTATGAATTATATACAATGAGTGAAAAAATGTTGAGAAATGTGTATCTAGCAATCACAACTTTGTGTGTAATGGGTGCATCATAGAGGCATTAAAGGTGAATTATCAAGCCTTTAAGAAAATGATGTGCTACCTTGAACATAGACCTCCATAGACACATGTTATCTTTGAATTGTTAGCATAAAATGGTTGATCAAAAGTTAGTCTCTTTTATTTATATCTCTTTCCCTTTATATTTCTTATTTCTCTCCTATTCTCTCTCTTTATTGCCCTTTATCAATCTCCCTCTCCCCCTATCTTTTGTTACTTTTCTCTATATCTCTTTATCTCCATCTCTCTTTTTTCTCTCTCTTCTCTCTCCCCCTTCATTTTCATTATCTCCCTTTCCCTCTCTCTCTATCATGCTCTCTCTTATCTCTCTCTCTCTTTGTATTCCCTCCTATCATTGTTCATCCCCTCTCTGTCCCTATCTATTTATATCTTTCTCTATCTTTCTCTATTTCTTATCCTATTTATTTTTTTCTCTTTATGTGTTCTCCCCCCCTCTTTATATATCTTTCTCTCATTCTTTATCTTTCCTCTCTTTTTGTAACTGCTCTCTCCACTTCTCTCTCTCTCTCTCTCTCTCTTCATCTCTATTAATCCCCCTTTATTCTTCTCTCTCTAATATATCTTTCTTTTAGTATTTATCCCCTCTCTCTCTCTCTCTCTCTCTCTCTCTCTCTCTCTCTCTCTCTCTCTCTCTCTCTCTCTCTCTCTCTCTCCTTATGCCTCTTTGTCTCTCTACCATCTATCTCTCTCTCTCTATATATATATTACCTTTATGTATATCTCTCTCCCGCTCTATCGCATACTTTTTCTCCCTCTTTATCTTTATTTTTCTTCTCTTTTCTCTCTACCTCTCTCTATTTCCCCCTCCTCATCTTTTCTCTATCTCTATCTTTATCTTCATCTCGTTGTCTACCCCTCTCTAATTATCCATCTCTCTTTCTCAATTAATCTCTCTTTATTTATATCCATCTCTCTCTCCTTTTTCTCTCTCACCACCTCACCCCCTCTCTCTCAATCCATGGAAGATTAGTTAAGCTGTTAACTTTCTTATAAATTAATTTAAATAATATTATATTAACATATTTATTAACTATATTGTGTTATTTTTTATATTTAATAATGTATATTAAATAGAATAAAATAGATAATAAATATAACAATATATTATAATTATATATAATAAATCTATAGTTATATTCCACTTACATAATAGTAGAAATATATTTTTCAATATAAATATAAACTTTTATAATATTATATCACATTATAAATATATTTAATTTTTTATTATTTTAAATATTAGATATTATAATGGGGCAAGGGGCCTAGCTTGATTGGCTAAAGCATCCTGTTGTAGGCAAGAGGTCATGAGGTCTAATCTTCCCCCAAACCCTTGGTATCATAGAGGGGAATATACATAAATATTAAAATTTACACTTATACTATAATAACATAATAACATAAGTCTAATATAAAATATATATTTTATATAATCCTTATTTTATTAATAATATTTCACTAAAATATAACTTATAATCTAAAATAATTAAAAACTAAATATCATTTAAAAAATACGTATTAAAGAAAACGATTTTAAAAATAATGCAAAGTAAAACAAAACGAGTATAATATTTTAAACAAAAATTCCCTGATAAAATGCAAATTTTCATGTTTTAGGGGAAAATATAAATGTTTTTCTCTAGTAGTGTTGTGATGGCTTTGGGGATGAAGAAAGCAACAACAATTTTCAGGCAATCAAAGGATGTTTTTAATAGTGAAGTGCTTCTTTATCAATAAATTAAGAGTTTAATGTCCCGTGTGCTAAGCATTTATAGGTTGTTGCAATGATTTATGTGAGATAAATTTTTATTGGATTTGATATGTCCACGATTTCTATTGTTTTTAATCTTATTAAGGTGACATTAAGGTGACATCAACTATTGCAGGTTGTTCCCTCTTATAGAGTGAACACCTTTGGGTCTAAAAATCCCTGCAATTGATTTTACAACATTTGGACACCCAAGAAGCTGGGTAGTTAGGTTAAAAAAGATTATGTGAATGATAATTCAAAATCTTTGCTAATCTTGTTAAAACCCTAAATATGGTGTTTATTAGGTCAACCCTTAAGTTTGGGTTTCAATGAATGTAAAGTAATATTCACAATCTGAGTATATTAGATCTAGGCAAATGTTTAGATTTATTGTTTATCTTATTTGTGAAACTGATTTGATGATTTCTATTATTTTTAATCCTATTAAGGTGACATCAACTATTGCAGGTCGTTCCCTCTTATAGAGTGAACACCTTTGGATCTAAAAATCCCTGTAAATGATTTTACAGCATTTGGACACCCAAGAAGCTGGGTAGTCAAGATAAAAAGATAAGTGTGAATGATAATTCAGGATCTTTGTTGATCTTGTTAAAACCCTAAATATGGTGTTTATTAGTTCAACCCTTAAGTTTGGGTATCAATGAATGTAAAGTAATATTTACAATTTGAGTATATTAGATATAGGAAAATGTTTAGATTTAATGTTTATCTTATTTGTGAAACTAATTTGTAATATCAAGGTTTCAAAGTTATTATGTAAATATGGAGATAAATTTTTGGGTTTGTGCTAAACTTAGAATAAATCGTTTAAATAAATAAAATTATTAGTGCTAAATGAGAAAAGTGATAGGAAACTTAGGGTTTATAAGTTTTGGCCTAGAATATTAAGCCCGTTGAATCTTTACTCTATAATATTTTGCAAGGATACTATAGTGGTAGCAAATTCGTTGATTTAAATTAATATTTACAAAGGGGTTTAAGTAATATTTGCACAAATATTTGTTAGGGACATTACAAAAATTTAATACTAAATATTTAATTTAGGGTCACAATTTAGTGAGCTCATGGTTTTGAGACACATGATTTACGTAATACCACTTAGTGGTTTTGTGCAAACTTGTTTTTATAAAAGAAAACACATGAGTAGTTGTTGAGGTTGTCTTGTGTAACCTTTGAGTTGTTGGCTAAAGTTGGATTGAACATCTCTTGTAGGTTGCATATGCGAGTAAATGATTTATGGATTGGAATGTGCAGCTAAATGATTCTTATTTGTTTGTTCACATGGAAGAATGCAACTAGGGTGTTTGATGATTTAAAAGTTTGCATGGAGATTTTGAAAGTGTATTGTACTCTTGTTTATTGAGTAAGACATCGAGTTGTATGAGTGTTTTTGAAGCCTAGGTTTTATTTTTTAGAGAATTTTTTGGGTACATTTGGTATGATCTTGTGATATATTTGTTATTCTTTTGCATTATGGACTATGAATACTTCTTTTACATTTGTTTCTCTCACAAGAGTTATGTGAAAATGTTATATTATTATTACAAATTTCCTTTCACACACTCTATGCATTATCATGGTCATTCTAATGATCATAGGAACAAAAAGAAAAAACGAAAATCAATATAATTTTTGTATTTATTTTTTTATTGCCATCAATAAGATTTTGTACAATACATAACTTTTTTACAACATACAAATGTCTAACTTATTATATCTTCAATAAATATTTATTTGATTCTATTCAATTTGATTTAGACAAATGACAATTAAGCATAAATACCAATTATTATATTATTATTTAAAAAATTAAATTATAAACTTTAACATTGTTAATAAGTTTTTAATTCAGGGAATAAATTGCTATACCCACTTAGGAGGAGGTTAAAATTTATTTTTTCAGTTAAAAATTAGTATTGGATCCCCTGCTAACATTTGGGCATCTTCAGGTGTTCCTCTAGAATTAAGACAAATTTTTCCGTTGGGTGCCACTTCACAGATTTAAGAAAGGTTCCCAGAGCTTGATCGCATTTTAACACTTTGCAAAACTACCAACCGTAACACTAAAAATTCCATCAGCAATTGTTTTCATTTTCATTGACATGCAATGCAACCTTGGAGATTTTTTTTGTCCTCTGATTTTCTGAAGAAAAGATACCTGTGCACTACCAAAAGATGGGGAGTGAAGCAGGTGACAAGGTCAAATCTAGGGCCTGCCGTTGAACAGCTGAAAGATCAAGTTCAAAATGCAGATTTCATTGCCGTTTCTGTGCAATGCACGGGCTCTCATGCCGCTCCTTGGCGCAGAATATCAGAGTTTGACACCTGCGAGAGCGCTTATTATAAGGCAAAGGACAGTGCCGAGAGGTTTCAGTTGCTACATTTTACTGTATGCCCGTTCAAGTGGTTGGGTGATTCCAAGATTATTGCATTTCCGTAAGTTTTGTTGTTGTTTTCCTTCTATCTGTTTCTTGTTTTACGCGGTAAATTAGCTGGAAGAACAATCTGCATTCTCTGGACAGGAAAGGGTCCGTAATTCAGTGGAAGAGATACCCAGCATACCCTAAGAGGACCTAGATTTGAGTGACCTTTGGCATAGTTGCCACAAGAGAGAAGACAATGGTAGCGTCTTTGGCATAGCTCCTACGAGGTAGGTAACACTGATAGCTCTGTGGTAAAGAATCCCAGCATTCGAGGTCTTCGGTTTGAGTCACCTTTTAAATAGTAGCCATGAGGTAGAGAACAATTGTAGCACATTTGGCATGGTTGCCATGAGGGAGAGCACTGGTTGCTCAGTGGTAGAGAATCCCAGCACACCTTATGGGATGTCGTAGGTTTGAGTGACCTTTGGTGTAGTTGTCATGACTGTGAGGTATCTTTCAGTCGAATTCTCTCGGTACTAATATGCCACGTTCTGTAGGATGAGGCATTTTACCGGATTTCAGCACTTTGCCCTCTTCTTTCTCACCTACTTCAAAGAGAGCTAATACTCATACATATATAATTGTTTATCTAGAATATCACTATTTAGTAACATGTGAAAGTGATGAAGAGAAACATCTGATACTATTGTAAGGATCCCTCCTTGATCGATAGTTGTTTAACTGGTATTCTTTTGGTTGGTTTAAGATGAGTCCTTTTCGATGATTTTTATCTAGATTAGGATTATCCCTATATTAAAGAAATGTATTACATATTTATGCAGAATTGTGTACATACAATACCAAAATCATTGCATTTGGACAAGTTCTCATTTTGTTGTTGTTTTATATTCTTGGTAAAACTTGGGTGAGGTCATGGGCTGCCTGAAATGTGCTGCGGGGTAAGCAAGCATGGCGCACAGTCTTAACAATTGTAAACTTGAATCACAAGGCATTTTGTATGGATTAGAAATTGAAGTTCAGGCTCCCTAACAATGCATACAATGGTACAATGATTACGCTTCTCTAAACATTGTAATATAAAGTCTGCAATGTTCGGAAAACAATTTAATTTACCTCATCTGTACAAACAAACAAGATTTTCCAAGTTAACATTCCTGTCCATGAGCAGCAAAAATAAACAACAGACAATGGCACAGATAGCTAGTTTGCCTTATAATATAAGAAACAAAAAACTATGAACATAAGAAAATATTTCAGACACCTATGACCAAAGATTGCCACCTTGCAACTCAGAACAAGTAAACCATCCAGACACTAGAGGCTACATAGCTTAGGGGCCTGAAGGGTCCCTGTTTCCTCCAGTAGCTGCCAGAGCTCTGTCCGTGGCCCACAGCTCCACCAGCGAGCAGAGATTGGAGACATTGTTTCTGCAAGTGATGCCTTGGCTTGTGCCTTCTGCGGTTACTTCAGCTCCTGAGCAGAGACTGGAGGCATCGTTTCAGCAAGTGATGCCTTGGCTTGTGCCTTCTACAGTGCTGCTATTTTGTTCATTGGGTGATCACATATGAATTTGGCAGAGAGAGAGAAAGGACTAATTCCTAATTTACAACTTGCATGATGGATGGGAGAGTAGGTCTAGGGTCATGGGGTTTAACATGCTGCATGTACTTTATCAGATCCACCACTTAATGCTTCCACAACTCTATCTATGTATTAATAGGCCACTCCCTATCTTTAAGAAGGACCACAATATTTGGCGTGCTCGGCTCCACCTCCTTCCCATCAGGCTTGTCTATAAAAAAGAAAATGTGAATCAGCAGGATATAGGTTTTAGAGTCTCTTAAATGTTGATTCAGACAATGCTTGAACAGAGCTTGCAACTCTGCAATTGGGTGTTTGATCATGAGCTGCTTCTCCCTGAATACAAAATGGAAAAATATCAGTGCTGTGACATCAAAGATGTCGAATGCTTCATGAAACCCCTGCATGGAGACCATTCTGCAAACAAACAAATTTCTCTGTAGATAACAAAAACTTCAAAATAAATAATGAATTAAAGTGGTGGGAATGGAGGTAGAGAGAAGTGATTATGAAGACCCAAATTCCAAAGCTTGGGGGTGAAATAAGGTCATATCATGCAGCATTATATATGCAGTTAATGAGCCACTTAAAGACATGTACTCACGTGAGGCTGAACATGTAGTATTCTACACAAATAGGATTGTATATCACGAGAGTTCAAATAATAGGATGATGTGACATGAGGGTTTAGTTTTTAAAAGGTAAAGAGGCTAGAGCCTTTTCTGAAATAATATCCTCCAACTTCTCCCAAAGTGCAGGTTCAAGGACCACCTGAAAGTCTCGGGGATTCTAACCCATGATTGGCAAAGCAATCAGCTGCCTTGTTACCCTCTTGGTAATAGTTACACCATTTAACTAAGTTGCCGAATCGGCACGGTAATGGGGTACGGTACGCCGGTATGGCAATTTTTTTTTTTTGGTGTGGTTACGTATGGGTACGTCCCGTACATAAAACATATAAAAATCATAGATATAGACATATTTGCAGCCTATAAAGTAAAAACAAGAAGTAAAGTTGGAATACCACATATCATGCATATGCTAAACAAAACTTAGAACTATCATAAATATAACAAATCTGAAATACCATTATACTAAATTAATTTGATATCAATTTTTCAAAACTTGAATGTTACGATAGGTATATAATTATATTGAATTCATTGTTCATTGGTTCAACATTTAAAACAAAGCAATACAATTAACGATGGGCATCATATGGGTCATTAGGAAGATTAAGAGCAGCATCATCATGGACATTAGATGATCTAGGTAAATTAATAGGACCACATGCAGCCCCACTAGCACTCTCATTGGAAGCATGCTGGGTATCCAAGTCCACAGAAAGTAAAGATTGTGTGGCAGCTGAAAAATCCAAATCAGTTCGCTCTGGATCTACATCCCACAACCTCGTGCCTCCTTCCTTATACTCATTCTTTTTATGAGTAAGAAGGCGCAAGTTGGAATGCACATAAACAAGCTCTTCCGCCTTACTTGCTGCCAATCGGTTGCGTTTCACTGAGTGGATAAAGGAGTATGTACTCCAATTTCGCTCAGCTGAAGAGGAACTAGCAACCTATTGAAACAAAGTGGGAGGAACTTGTAATTATAAAGTTAAAAGTTGTAAATCAAACTTTAAATTTGAAGTTAACCATTTTATTATTTTTAAAATAGTAAACAATATAAATTTAAAGAGTGCAATAAAAACTAAGTAACTTACTTGCGATAAAATTTTGATCGCAATAGCTTGGAGATGTGGTGTTGTAAAGCCATTGACATACCACCAAGAATGAGCATCCATCCTATACTTGTCAATTGAAGCACCAATACTTTGATTTTCGTCAGATACAAAATCAGCAAACTCAGCTCTAACTAAATACTCTGTTTCTTGATCGGAGAAGAGTCTACTAATTGCTTTCCTACACCCCACACCAACTTCTAGATCTGAATATGGTTGCACTCTTGATGGCAAAGCAAGAATCTCATCACTATAATACTTGGGAGTCAATGCAAATGCAAGAAGATGTAGTGGGGTGGTCATTTTGTTCCACCGCTCCACACAAATTGTTTGCACCTCTTTGAAGAAAGCTTCTTCAGGATCTTGCTCTTTTTCGTTGATGATGATTTTTATTTGCTCGATCATTGTATCAATGCCATCATATACCTCTCCCAAACATGGCTTATCCATGTCAGTAAAACGGATCATACTCATGATGGGCTCAGTGAATCTAAGAAGATATTCTGCTCGTTCCCACCAAGTGTCATCTAGGATCATATGTTTCACATTTGTTGCCCTTTCAGTATTGGATTGCCTCCATAGGGACCAACTTTGACTGATAACCATGCTAGAAAGTGCCCCCCGCACCTTCACAAGTCGCCTCAAGACAATCGTGTTTGATGCAAATCTAGTTTCTGCAACCTATTCAAAAATTTAAAATTAAAATTAAAATATAAAGACATGCTTGAGTTTAAAAAATAAATTAGTAATTACTAAAGTGAAATGTAAAATTTAAAAGTTGAAGTGTTTCAATTACCTTCAACAACTCCAATGCTGAAAATGATCTAAAAATGGCCTGTGACATTTGATGGTTTGTGATGAACATTTGGATCTCTTCAGCTTCAGCATACATTTGTTTGATCCAATTTATTTTCGCACCCAACTTTTGTAGCATGAGGTTGAGAGAGTGAACAGCACAAGGTGTCCAAAATATGTGCTCAAATCGTGTCTCAATCAACATACCTGCAGCTCTACAATTCTTTGCGTTGTCTGTTATTACCTGGATAACATTTTCAGGACCCACATCCTGAATGCACTGTATAAGGATGTTAGCAATAAATTGTGCATCCTTCACTTGTCCTTCACAATCCACGGCTTTCAAAAACATTGCCCCTTTAGGGCACACTGCAATCACATTGATTAATGGCCGGTTTTTGGCATCCTTCCATCCATCAGAAATAATTGACACCCCTGTTTTTTTCCATGAATTTCTAATGGGAGTCAATGCATTGTTTATGCCTTTTACCTCCTTTGCTAGTAAGGTGGTACACACCTTCTCATAACCTGGTCCTGTGTACCCTTGTGGACAATCACTTGCCTTTCTCAACATATCCTGCCAATATGGTGATCTTACAACATTAAATGCCAAACCGTTTGCATATAGACATCTTGCAACGGCTTGATCTACAAGCTCTCTAGCTTCAAGCTTAAATGCATTTTCTAATGGTCCCTTGCTTCTCTTCACACCAACAAGATTATCTTCACTTCTACCCAAAAAAGGGTGGCTCTCTACTACAACATCATCAAAGTCACTAGGTGTTGGAGAAGGAGGAGGCCTCTTTGATCCCCTTCCACTTCCTTCTCCTCTCAACAAAGGATGGTTTGTCTCACGACCAGCTCTTGCATCTGCTTCATCTTGCTCTTTAATATATGCTGCTACTTTGTGAGGATGTAACCCTTTACCAGTTTCTCCTGGACATACTGAGATTCCTTGTCGAGAAATGGCACATAAATGTAATCTCACACGACTGTATGAGCTAGTATACTGAACTTTACAATGATTGCATATCCAAACAAATGTTCCTCCCCCTTTAACTTGTCGTATCATTTGTACATATTTCCATAGAGGTGAATTTGGGTCAGTTTTAAAGGTAGGTCCACCAACAGAAGTAGAACTGGTTGCCATTATGGTGCTGCAAGTTTAAAAACAATTAATCAATTATTAGACAATAAATGTTAAAATATTTAAATAAATAAAAATAATAAATTGATATACCATTTTGGAAAAAATTAAAATTATTTAAATGAACATTTAATATATTATTCATTAAATTATTAATTTATTATTTAAAAAAATTAAAACTAAAATAACAAATTGATATAGTTATATTTTACAATAAAATAATATATTATAGACTATTATAATAATAAAATTAAAATTAAATATAATATATTAATAATAAATAATTTAACATTTAGTGTTAGTCTATTATTATATTATAAATTTATAACAAATTAAGAATTAATAAATTTTAAAATTTTAAAATTGAAGTTTAAACTATAAAATACACAATATTAAAAAAATTAAAATAATAAATAATAAAATATTATATATTTAAACATTAAAATAGACAATATTAAAAATTTAAAACAGAAAATAATAAAATATTATATATTATATATTGAAACTGTAAAATGCACAATTTTAAATATTATATAATTATTATATTATGATATATAATTTATAAATGATAATACATATTAAAAATTTTACATTCTTGAATCTTAATCTTTCATAAATAGTAAAATTTGAATTTTAATGTTTGTGGAAAGGAAAGAAAGAAAAAAAAAACCCTACTTGGAACTTCGCGGCTGCGTTTGTCGACTCCTTGCAACCAACCCGTGGATTTTTCCTTGCAACGGTCGCCGCAAATCGTCTGGAATGGTCGCCGCAAATCGTCTTCAATGGCCGCCGAAATTAGTCTGCAACTGGTCGCACAGCCCACGAGCAAACAAGACGTCGTTTTTGCAAATAAAACCGAAGACAAGTGAACGAATGGAAGATTTAGGGTTTTTGGCGTTTGCTCTTCATGCGGAAAAGCAGAAAAAGGTTTCGATTTCCCCGCCAAACGCCTCAAACACTTTGAAAAAATGCCACATAACTGAAAAACGAGGAGAAAATCACTAAAACGTTTTTTGGTCGAAAAATCCGAACCCTGTCCGCTTCTGCAGGGATTCCACCACGAAACCGTACCAATACGGCCCCGCACCTGAATCAACAGGCACCGGCCGACCTTAATATAGCCATTTAAGATCTCGAACCACTGAAGTGTTTTGTTGATTGTGCGATTCAACTACCAATCCACAAGATCATCTCTATGAAGAGTGTTTATAATCTCACGAGGATCACCTGCAACAAACAGATTCTTTATGCCCATTAACGTTAATAGTTTCAATACTTTGACAACAACAATAGCTTGTACTATTATTGGTGTCCATTTCTGAAGAAAGAGAGAAAGTGTTAGTAGAGGACTTTAAGGGGCACTAATAAAGCTACTGTTAGGAATAGGTGTTGTACACCTTGCATAACATGGAGTATTTTAATTATGTAAAATAAATAAATTTTTAGCTGAGGTGCATCGAAGAGAGTTTAGCCACATTAAATATTTATTTGGGGCCATTTGTGAAGTTTTATGTAACATTGGGTTAGTTATTTTATGTGTAGGAGACATAGAATAATTAATTGGGAAAATGTTTAATAATGTGAGAACTTAGTATCAAAAAGTATATGAGGGGTCAATAGTTCTGTGTACTCATGGTTTTGTGGCACATGGTTTTATCTTACCACTTGGTTGTATTTGTGTGAGCTTGAATTTATAAAAGCAATCACATGTTTAGTGGTTAAGGTTGGCTGGGTGAGTGGGCTTTCATAGTATTGAGTTTTTCTTGTGAGTGCATATATGAAGCATGGCATGGGACGTGTGGTTACATGCTTGGACACATGGAGAGTGCATTGGAGGAGCTTGATGTTTCATAAATGTTTATGGAAACTTTGTAAGTGCATTGTAATGTTTATTGCTGAATAATATATAGAGTGTGAATGCTTTTGGAGGCTGGGTTTTTCCCTCTTGAGGGTATATCTTGTGTTATCTTGTGGCTTGTCTATTTGATCTTTGCATTATGGTTATTTTGTAAACTTGTATGCATGCATTTCTCTCATGGGGTTATGTAGGAAATGGATTAAACATTCTAGGTATTATGCATTAATTTTCTAACAGCTACTAGCCCTTGTTGGACTTTGATCACAGCGGAGGGCACCGTCAAAATTTAGGTGTTTTAATGCCAAAAGCGTTATTATTTGGTTTGAGATCAATTTTGCCTAGTATGACCAACTTGATTATCTATTTGAGTAACTTAACAATATGTTAAGAATTATATTTGTTTTTAATATTACTAGTGATTGTAGTGTTTAAACATTTGAGACAAGGGCAATAGAAGAATCTTGTTTGATATTTATTTATTTGTTTTGCCATTTGAAAAATACTTGACAAACTTTTCAAACATAAGATGCAGAGTTTTTGGATTTTTTTGGATTAGGTTTTCAAAGATAGATTGTACAAGGGGCCATTGGATTACATACATATCCTTATAGAACAAGGGTTGATAGTAGGCCTCACTGGGTGTGAAACATAGCTACTAGGGTTTTGTTCATTTATATTTGACATGCACCCTTGTACTCTTAAAAGAGAGATCACAAGTTCAAATCTTGTAGGGGGTAGGGTATGTATGCCTCATATTTGAAGCACAGTTAGGTGCCTCTTGCATATTGGGAGTACGGGGTAGTCCCATGTACTTAAGCCATTTGTAGACCCAAAAACAAATTGCCTGGTATCTTGGACTATAAAAGGACCTTTCCTTTCCTTTCCTTTCCATTTTCCCTCAATAATAACTTCCAAAAAAAGAAATTGATATACATTTCATGTGTGAAGTTACCTGCTAATGATGATAGAGATAAAAAAAATCTTGAACAAATGCTACCCCACAAATCTGGGAGTTCCAAGCTTAAACAATCCTAAACACAACACAATCTAGCTGTCCAGGCATGCTTCAACCCCTATTGCATAGGGGAGTCTTCATTCGCGTGTAATCCTTGTTTTGATTTTTCACTTTGATCTAGTTATTTTTAGAGGGGGATGAAAATTGCTATCCCATCTCAGGATCCAAACCATCCTAATCTTTGTTTGATGCTGGTGCGGTTGAAACCTCCACGTTTAAGTTGCGGAATGTAATATATTGCTTTTTGAATCCAAAACCTTGACTTGCTTTGTGTTGTCCTTAACAGCCTCAGAACTCGAGGGAACCTATCACAATTGAAACCTCAAAAGGAGTTTCCTTTCCAGCCAAAGAAAGAAGAGAGTGAATAGAGGAAATTGACCTCTCTAGAGGAGCCTCTTGAGAATCATCCCCAATCTCTTAATTTGGAACCATAGTGGTAGAAATCACGGAAAAATTGTGAATCGTTAGGTTTCAATATGCCTCAAATTAATATAGACATTTAGGTTTCAATTATTTTTAATATGCCTCAAATTACTGTAGACATTTAAGATGTGTAACTACCTCAACTACTAACTACTGTAGAAACAATATATTATTGCTAGTGATTGTAGTTAGACATCTTAAATGTCTACAGTAGTTTACCTCCTCTATATATTGTAATCTTTTCCTTTGTTAATACAAGCAATTTTAACCAATTTTCCCATCTAAAATTGTTTCATGGTATCAGAGCTGATGGGGTTTTTCAGAATTTGGAGAATTTTTTAAAATAAAAAATTCTGGCCTCTTCTTGTTTGGAATTTTTTTTCCAGAAATTTGTTTTTCGTTTTTAAAAAAAAATAAATTGTTGGAGGCTTTCTGAAATTGTTAAAGCTTTGTCTGAAAGTTCAAGGGTTTTTCTAGGCTGATTTATTCGCTGTGTTTTCAAGATGAGCTCAAGGGTTTGAAGGTCGCGTGTTGGAGGCAAAGCTGCAATTTATATTGATTCGCATTTTTTCTGAAACGCGAATGTTCTTTTCTTCTGGTGTCATTCGCGTGTTTTTTTTTTCAGTTTAAGGACGCGATTTGTTTGTTCTCCTAAAGGTCGCGTTTTTAAAACGCTAAAACTCCAGGTGGCGTCGCGTCTTCTTTGGCCACGTTTTTTCGAACTTCTGGCCGTGTTTTTGGGCGTTTTGCCTCTGTTGCAGCTCGACATCTCTTCTCACTTCATGGCAGCGTATTAAGCGACCTAGTTTGCTCGTGTTTTTCATTGTCCCTAGGCGCAATTTGAAGAAAAATCCAAACGCGTTTTTAGACGTGTTTTTGCTCGAAAATCTGCATTTTCTTTGATTGACGGCTCTTTGGCAGGATTTCTGAGAGCGTCGGCCTTCATTTTGGGTCTGTGCATCTAGGGTTTCATCATTTTCCAGAATTTTTCCACAATTTCTATTGCTTTCATGGCTGCCTAGGGTTTTTGCAACTTCGTCTAGGGTTTTGACCCTCTGTTCCAAGGCGAATTTTTTTTCAATTGCAGATTCTTGGTGGGTTTTTCGAGATCTCAAATGGGTTGGTCTTCGATTTTTCTGGGTGCTTCGTTTTCCGTGCCTCGGGTTTTGTGCAAATTTGTTTTGGCGGCTAGGGTTTGAAACTTTGTTTTTCGAGTCGACAATTGATGTATGGGTTTTTTAATATTTTTTCCCCTTTAAAAAAAAATCAGTTTATATGGGTTTTAATACTTTTCCCTTAAAAAAAATCTGTATGGGTTTTAAAATTTTTCCTTAAAAAAATCTATATGGGTTTTCATAATTTTTCCCCTTAAAAAATTCTGGGAGGGTTTATAATTTTCTCCTAAAAAATTGAGTTTTTCTTGTATACCGTAGTTAGGGTTTCTGTTGTTCGGGAGGGCTCTTTGGTATTTGGTTTTTACCGTTTTTTCCAAAAAAACGATGATTTGTAATCTCGGGTTTGGCGATTTTTTCCTCAAAAACTGTGGTTTGTTGTAGTCTGTTTTGGTCGCACTTGGAGTTGCTGGGGTGAACATCTGCACAACTGGCTTCTTGTAGTCTGTTCTCAGGCGTCATGCTCATCTGCAAAAGTTTTGACGATTTGCCGATTTATTATCAAGATCGTGGCAGTTGTTCTCGATGTGTCTCTGGTTTTAGGGAGGGACAACTTTGTTATCCAATGTCAGGTTGGACGTTTTGTGATGACTTCTGGTCAGCAGTTTTGCAGATTTTGGAAGGGTTAGTGGCAAACTCATCTTAGTGGCAGAGTTAGTGGCAGACTCTTGTCTCTTGTTGTAGAGCTTTCTAAAGAAGGGGGCAGCCTTCTCTGTTCTTTTCTGGACGGGTTTTTGGTACTCTTGGTCATTAACATTTTGTAGATCCAGGGGAGGGTCTCAGCAACAACAGAGTGTTCTGAAGAATTTGTGACCAAAAGACCTGTAGATTGTTTTCTATAGGCTAGTTAGACGATTGACCATTAAGGGAGGGTGTTAGAATAATAATTCTCTATTGTTAATGGTCAATAATATAATGTTTCTATAGTAGTTAGTAGTTGAGGTAGTTAGACATCTTAAATGTCTACAGTAATTTACCTCCTTTGTTAATACAAACAATTTTAAGCAATTTTCCTAGCTAAATTTGTTTCAGTTCTTGCACCCTCCCTGCAAAATTGCCGTTTTTTAATAAATTGTAGTCAATATATTTTGTTTTATTTTTCCACATTATCTTAAAAAATTAAATTTTTTTTGTTGAAATTGCATATAGTTGCATGCTATTCATAGGGTTTGTTGATTTTCATCCACAAAATTCAAAATTTGGCGAATGTGAAAACAAACATAATAAATTGTATAAATTTGCCCCCAAGTTCAGCTGTACTAATGCATATAATTTTTTTACTTTTAAGGGTTTTTATTTTTCGTCCATGTGTGCTCCATCTCCTTTTGATTTGTTCTGTTGTGTGGTTGTTGCTGTGCATGGGACTATGGGTGAATGGGGCAAACTTCATCAGTACTAGTCTATTTATCTGTAAGAGCAAGCAGGTTTCAATGTTCTTGGTTTTTGTGTTGGGCTTCAATGGCAATGGAGTCAATTAGAACCTGCAATATTTAATTAAGATTTTAAGTTCTAAGGATAATGTTTGATTGAATATTTATAAATTATAATTAATATTAATATTTAATAGTTTATAATGTATTATTTAGTTTAATTTTTTTAAAGATTTAATAATAAATTTAATAATTAATTAATTTTTTTAAGGGGTAAACATTTTTGACCCGGAGCTATGAATCGGTGAGGTTACAAATGGGGGACTTCATCCCCAATATAAACATTCAACAATAACACCCCAGTGGGGTTTGTACATTGATGGCAAGAACAACAACACCATAACTTAATGTGTACCCAAAATTAAATTTTTTGCTTCATTAATGCATTTTGTAAAAGTGGTAAAAGTCTTGTAAAAATTGTCAAAAAGGTCGGAAAATGGAAATTTGCATGTCATGCATGTTGGTCAAAAACTTAAAATTTTCAAAAATTTGACGATTTGGGTCTCTTCAGAGCAACCTTATCTACAAAACCCAGATCTCAGTTTTTCGGCCCTACTTTTTAGGAAATTTTCTAAAAATAGAAAGTTTCTAAAAGTAGACTTTTTCTAGGTTTTTCTCAAATGGATGTTGGCAAAATTTTCTAAAAATAGAATTTTTGTCTTTAGGGCTCAAACTGATTTTGATTGGTTAAAAATACTTCCTGATTAGGGTGGTCTAGTCAGAATCGTCAAAAGATCAGTTTTTCTCTAGTGGGTCTATTCTGCTTTTTTAGAAGCTAAATCAGGAGCTCCAATGTCATCAATGGAGGATGGTCAACTGCCAGGTGTCAGATTCGAGGTCTCAAACATTGCATAGATCGAGAAACAGTGAAAGATGCTCAAGGAACGAAGAACGGAGGGGAATCTGAAGAATCTTGAAAGTTGCAAAAATAAACTAAGTTTGGAGAGTTTAGGCGCCCTTGTCCAGTCTAGGCGCTTGGGATTCTTTGCCTCAGCATATTTTAAGTCCCTGACAATCGAAGCATGGTCAACGGTGAAGTCAGTTGCTGAGTGTTAAGTGGTGAACGCGAAGAGCAAAGAGAGAGTTGAAAAAGTGAAAATAAAATCTAACTCTGGACAGTAAAGGCGCCCCAGCTAGCCAAGGGTGCCCAACATTTCAAGGGATCAGATGCTGGAGTTAGGGTTTGTGCATCCAAGATGCTTTTCTCAGAATTCTTCTGGCTTCGTAGTGAATCTATTAGCCGGGTCACCAGATCAATCAGTTAGCTGGAATCTTGGATCGAATAGAGAGGTTTTATTAGAGAAGCAAAATAGAAATCATGAAAAACCTCAAAAATAAACTAACTCTAAGCAAAATAGAAATCATGAAAAACCTCAAAAATAAACTAATTCTAAGCAAAATAGAAATCATGAAAAACCTCAAAAATAAACTAACTTTGGGATTCATGGGCGCCCCAGCTAGCCAAGGGCGCCTAGGGTTTTGGGGGGTCTAATTATGCTTTTAGGGTTTGCAAAAATCATCATTCTCCTCAAAATTCCTCAAGCTTTCCAGTGGATATCTCAGCCAAACCATCAGATTCGTCAGTTGCCGGCAATTTCAGATCGAATGGAGAACATATCATGAGGAACAAAAAAGGTCAAACTTGAAAGTTGAAATTCACCAAAAAATGACTAACTCTGGAGGAGTTGGGCGCCCTAGCTAGCCAGGGGCGCTCAAGACTTAAGGGCTCAGAAGGTGGATTTTGGGTTAGCAGCCTCTAGAACATTCCTTTAGATTCAAACAAGCTCTTCAACGGATTCATCAGTTAGCTCATCGGATTTGTCAAACGCTAGATATTGCATATTGAATGGAGGCAGAAACATGTGCAAAACGGAAAAAGATTAAGAGAAAGTTGAAAATGTCAGAAAAATGGTTAAGTCTGGGATGCTTGGGTGCCCTAGCTTGCCAAGGGCGCCCAAGCTTTTGAGCCCCAAAAATCACTTTTTAGAAGTTGCAGCCTTCAGAAGATCTTTCTCAGAATTATTTAGGCTATCTGACAAATTTATTAGCCAATTCACCAGATTTGTCAAACATTTGAAAACAGGGATCAAACTAAGGTCAAAAAAAAAAAACTAGCAAAGTTGAAAAACTTGAAAAATATTCTAACTCTAAAGAGGAAGGGCGCCCAAGACTCAATGCCTTAGTGAATTTTCCAATTTTCATCATCCCACATTCAAAACAGTGTCTACATTTGACGTACCTGCTTCCGGATTGGCTTCAAAGATTTAAAGTTTGGAGAATAAAAGCGCTTTTTCATCCTCAACATCTATTTAAGAAGGCTTTTGCATCCATTATTCACATATTTTGCAGGTTGGCGTCCAAAGGAGGAAACATACAATTTTTTGCTTTTCAAGATTTAGAGGGTCAAAAGGGGTGCTTTTTTAGTTTTCTTCATGGAATTGGGATTGGGATGCATAGAGACACGTTTTTTCATGATCCAATCTTCTAGGGCATCACATTTCAAAAATAGGTGGTCAGCTTTTTTAGTTTTCATCGATCTGGGTCCATCTGCCTTTTGTTCCTCTTGAAGATTGGAAAATTTTATATTTCCAAAAATCTGCTTTTTCGGGAAGCCCTCAGTTTTTTCAGAATCTAACGAATTGGGACTCTTCAGAATGTGATTGTCTACAAAACCCACACCTCAGCTTTTTCAGTAATCTGTTTTTTGGAGAAAAATTAGCACCTTTTTGGGGCAGAAAAGATCTCCAAGAATAGAACTAAAAAAACAATAGTTAACTCGAAGCCTTTTTCGAGTTTAACTTGCTATTCTCATTTATGCTTATCTATTCTTTGTGAAATAGAAAAATCAAATTTTTGTAGTTGGAACTTTCCCTACTTTTTGTTTTCAGTAGGTTGTTAGTTAGTTGTCATGTTTTAGTTTTAGAAATAAAGCTTGCAAGTTGGCAAGTCTTGTTGTAAAAGCAAGGAGATTTTAGGGTTCCCTACTCCTCGCTTGTGTATAAATAAGGGCAGCCTTGCCCATTTTTCTTTAACCGTTATTGTGACAACAAATTGTTGAGCCTACTTTTGCCTGCAAGTTTTTATTCAATGTCTGATCACTTAGTGTAAGAGCAAGCTTGCATGCCTGCCTTTTGCTGTAAGTTATTGTTTAGTTCAGGTGTAATCTGTGTCGAGTGTATTTTGGTTTGATCGCTAAACTGTAAGCCTGTTATTGCTACAAACCTGCTGTCCCAAAAGTGTAATCGTTATCAGAAATTTGAGAAAGGAAATCTTATGCTTACTTTGCTCTGATCTATTGTCTCAGGTTTTGTTTTATGTGTTTTGCTTATATAATCTTTATTTCAGTTGGCATCTAAAAGTACGATGAGTCTTTGGGTGTACGTTGGAGGAGAGTTTATGTGAGTTTCTATGTTGAATCATTCCTCGTTTACTTCTAACTCTCAAGCTCTGAGTTTACTTGAGTTGCTAGAAGTGATATTAGAGTAGGCCTAGTTGTAGTTGAAGTTCTAAAAAGGGAAAACCTTAGCTACGACGCAAAGAGTTTTATAACCTTGTGCTCTTAGCTGAGAACAAAAAGATTGGCAAATAGTTTAGTTTACTTTCTTTAAGCATCATCAACAAAGAGGGAGCTTCTTGTAATGTCCCTTACCTAGCCTTGCTCTTGAATTCACTTGTTTTCCCTAGAATTCTGATTGTTGATTAGGTTTAGGGTTTCTTCTTTCCAAAAGGAATGTGTTTCTCTAATGAAATAATCCTAGATTGAAATCTGCATTCACCAATTTAATAACATTTCCACATACATATATATATGTTAGCAATAATATCTAGATATCCAAAATATATTCATAATCATAAAGCAATAATGAAGACATAAGAGGAGTGCCCCAAGTGGATCTGCCCTGAAGCCCTCATGTAAAGCTCAAGAGGATGTCCATCACAATCCTTCTTGCCTAGGGGCTTAGTACCTGTATACTCCACTCATGGCAACACCTTGGAAGACACTCATCCTATTAGGGGAGAGGAACCATAGAGTCCAAGTGGTCTAAGGCCTACCACCTTCTCTTGCCCAATCCTGTATCTTGGGCCTAAGGGGCAAAGACCTAGGTGGAACCCCCATCTTTCTATAACCCAATCCCTAGTCAAGGGCCTAAGGGGCTGCAAAGCCCAATCCCTTGTTAAGGGCCTAAGGGGCTGCAAAGCCCAATCCCTTGTCTAGGGCCTAAGGGGTTGAAAGTGGGGTTTTTAGGCAATCCACTTCAACCATGTTCCATCCATCCTAATAGGTTTACAAGCACATAGGAGACAATCTTTAAACAATCAGATATATTTTCCTTCATCCAAGACTTATTTCATCCCTATAATCAAATATATTTTCATTTACCAATGGTTCTTTAAGTTCATCATTTCCTATGATAATTCTCATTATGCTAAGATTAAAGGAAGTCATTATATCAATAATCAAATTAACAATATCTAGTTCTTATATTCATAATATGCTAAATATTATTGCTAAGTGAATACATCACCTGTACTGTTGTGTCTTCCCATGATTCTTAATTCCTTAGCCACCTTCCTTCAATCTTACATTTGATTGATCATAAATATTAATCTATCCAATTTTATATTATGATCGTAATTACTTATAATGCTCAATAATTGTTCCCCAAATATATTCTTGACAATAACACTTAATCAAATAAATCTCCCATAGTTTATTTCATTTCCAATCTGCTGCTTTATGCAGATTTCTAATTGATTCCTTTTATTTCTGATTCTTACATTCAATGTCTTTTTATATCTATATATTCAAATTAAAGGATACATCTTTTCAAGAGAGATGTCCTTATGAAAAGACACAAACATTTATTTAAACCTTCATTATTGTTTTTTTAAACCACTTTTATTTATTCATTTTTTATTTTTTTTCAAACTGCTGTCTTTTGAAAGTGGAATCGCTGCCCTTTAGAATATTCGTTGCCTTTCAATATAGCTGTTGCTTTTATAATGAAGCCTTTTTCTTCACTAATAATCGCTGCATTACCCCTTCAATATATAAATATTATTTCTTAATATTTATTCTTAAACTAGTGGTTTTATATGTATTATAATATTTATGACTTTAATTATAATAGTTTTTTATTAATATTATTTTGTATTATTTTTTTCTTGTGAAATCTCTATTATTATGATATTTATAATGTACTAATATTAATTGTCTTGTTTATTATAATAAATGTATTATAATTATAATATTATCTATGATAATAATATTTAGATTGTCATTACATTTTTGATATTTATTTGGCTAGTTATTTATATTTCACACTAAAATGTGTTTTGTGATTATGATTTACTTATTTATTTGCATTTTCATGTGTTACAACTTTGGGACATGACACTTCCCCTCCTAATTTGAAGAGCAGTTTATCTGTGCATAGCTCTCCGTTTCTATTCTGCATTCCAGAGGTGTGAATTGAAACACCAACAGTTTTCTTGTGCCCACCATGGGGCACGAGGCATAAAAATTCAAGAAAGCTTACCTTTATGACACGGGAATGACCTTCTGACATCCTATTGCTCTTGTCAAGAAGACCTGTGATCCAACTAGAAGCAATGGGTGATAACAACAATAATGTTGGCATTAATTAGAGACGTCCACCCCCATTACCTTGGGGTAACAACATTGGACCTTTGGCTTTGCGGGAACATCATGAGTTACCTAAAGGGTCAAGGAAGCACTTTCCCCGGTTTCATGACGACGGGAGTCAACATCTTGATGATCTTTCCGCCTTCACAATGGCCTGCGCCGTCTTGCATGTGGGACATGAAGACAGTGTTGTACATCTCTTTGTTGAGACCCTTGTGGGAAATGCTGCTGACTGGTTCAATCATCTAGAGCCAAGCATTATTACAAGCTAGGCAACTATGAGCGAGAAGTTTTTGGCGAGATTCAAGCCTGCTGAAGATAGTCATCTATTGTTTGCCCGACTGGCAAATTCAAAGATGGAGCACAACGAGCCCATGAGGGAGTTTGTAGCAAGATTTAATCGTCTTGTTACACGACTTTCTTCTACACATAATCCATCATCGAAGATCCTGATGAGTTGTTTCATAAATGCTCGTCCATCAGAGATAGCCTTCTTTCTAAAGACGGCAAAAGAAACAAAATTGATAGATGCGCAAGAACATGCCATCGAGTTGGAGGATAATATGATTACTTCCGACAAGATGAAGAAGGATTCAATCAAACATCTAGTTCAAAGTTCTATAGATCCACATCTACAGAAGGTAGCCCATGAGATGCTTGCACTACCACCACCACAATATCAACCTCAACAACAGTATCAACCTCAGCAGCTGTATCAGCCAAAGAGAAATAATTTTCAGCCTTTCAATAATTACAGGCCGCGGTTGCTAGCATCTCCACCAAGACAAACAATTGAAGCTACAACAATATTTTGCTCTTTCCATGAGACTAATGCACATACCGGCTCTACGTGTCTTGAAAATTTAAGAATGAATCAAATTATGGGATACACTGATGCTGCATCAATTCAAGTTTTGGCCCTACACCAAGTTCGAATGTTTGTTACCACAGACAGACAATTTCGATAGTGACTCTGCTATGGGATACTTTGAACCCATTATTGAAGAAAAAGAAGACCTCTGCCACTACTCTCTTGCAGTAAATCATGTAAGACATTCAATGCCTGTGTTTACATGTGCCCTGCACTTGAAAGCGCAAAAGGAAGAAGAAGAGAGGCCAACAGCTAAAGAATAAATTATGGAAGTGGTTGCAACTTCCACTTTTAAAAATTCACAAGAGAATGCTACACAGCCCAACAAAGCATCTGGACCTTAAACTGGTGTCTTGTAGAGTTTTTTGTCAAATCATAACATTGGATGTTTCAACTTAAAGCAACAGATATGATTTCAACATTTGATAGACATCTTGATGATTGATGAAGTATCATACTATCAAACGTATTTACAATTCTGTATATTTTTAATTTTTTTGCATATATATAATACAGTTGTACCCAAGGAAATTTTTTTGTTGTGCTGGTTTACCCATATTTTGTACCCCTACCCAATCCCGTACTAGAACTGACAACTTAGCTTAATAGGATTCTAGCCTTCTTTCTTAGGTTTACTTAGAGAATCTTTCTTTGGACTAGTTCCATTTCGATCCTAGTGCAACTTTCTTGGATAAAGACATCTAACTTTAAACCAAATACGTCTTCTCATTTTTTTAATCTATATATACATGCACTCTATGGCACTTGAGTTAACACTTAATAGTTCAGGAGAAAGAGTAATTCAACAACATTGTATGCATGTCTTTGTAGAAGAATCCACACGTTTATGTTGTAATATTTCCCTATTGGTATTTTGGAGCACATCATAATCTTGGCATGACACTCTTACTCTTTTTTGTTGTAAGTGATACAAAATGTCATATAGTTGCTTCCTGGGCTCAAAAAGGCTACTAGATATCAGCTATTATATTACAAGACATTGCTATATAAATCAATAGGTATGCTTGCATGTAAACATTATACAAGTAGAAATCAATAGGTATGCACCCCTACAAAGGAAGAGACTAAACTTTAACAAGACAAGAACAATGTGAAAAAGTAGATGAAAACATGTGATGATACTTGTAGGCCATAATACTTATATAAAGCTTGATGATAAGAAAATGGGTTTGGATGTGTATATTTTCACATCAATCTACATATGAAAGGAGGCCGACCTAAATAAGACAATTAGCTTAAAATATAGTAGGTCCTTAGACAAGATTACAAACTCCAACAATGCAATGGTATTATTGGGCATTATTGGCTATGCGCAAAGGTCATGAATATACATTGATAGATAAAATAAAATAAAATCAGTTGTTTGGTATTCTGGAGAGGGCCTATAGCCCTGTTTGAGGTGTTGTTTCTGCACTTCACTAAAGTTGCTTATCCTTGAAGTTTACTCCTCTATCTGTGGGAGATGCTTATTAAGCAACTTTTGTGTTCTTGATTTGGTGGTCAAAGGTTTTGTTGGGGTGGTCTGGAGGAGTAGAGGGTATTGTTAAAGCCCTAGCCTGTGCTATTGTTTTTTCTTTATACTTTGTTTCGGGTTGCATTCAAAAGTGGCAACCATCCGCCTCTATTTCTTTTTTCTAGCTTTTCTTCCTCCTCCAATTTAATGGGTTGGGGATCCAAGCAAGCCAAGACAATTGCCCCCAGTAACAGTGAGATCAGGTCGATTCCACAAGGCTTTTCAAGCATTTATGTTTGATGTTCCATTAGAACACTTAAAGACGATATCTACTATGCATGCTGCATCCTTTGTATTTTATTTCCCATCTTCTGGCCAATCCTAATGACACAAATGCTTTACCATCCAACCTTGGATTATTTGTAAGGAGACCTGCTAGTTTGTTGGTCAGTTTCTTAGTTAGAGATTCTAGATGTCATTAACTTTTGCATTCCAAATATACAATTCTGAGGATGCCAATAATGAGAGCAACAAGAAATATCAATTCTCCTTTGAAGTTTGAAACAATGTGCTATCCTCAACCTCAAGAGTGTAGTCATGTTAAGGTGGGGACGTTATTGTTTGAGAACATGGACTTGATCTCTGTCTTGTGATTGGGTGAGCGCTTTCCCAATGGCTGTATTTGTCATTCATGCCTAAATTTTTGGAAGTTGTTACAATGATTTTTTGTAGTGAGGACTATATATTTGAGACTTTGGATGGCACATCTGATATTCATCTGGTAGTTGTTGACCTCAAAAGCTGACGCTCAGTAGATTCAATCCTTGGGAAGTTTTGAGAACGTGGGACCGTTTGCTATCCATAGAACAACCTTTGGGATTTTAGAAGCCGACTCTTCACCTTAACTAATGGGGGGAGGAAAGGGGAAGAAATGAAATAAAATGCATAAGTAACTATTCTAAGGCGATGTGCCATAATGTGTTAATTTCGCTTTAATTAATGGGGAAGGAAAGGGGAAGAAATGAAATAAAACGCATAACTATTCTAAGGCGATGTGCCATAATGTGTTAATAGTATTGCCCATCAAACAACATATCATAATTTCAACCTTGTGATGCTTTACAAAAATTTGAAAGAGTGCTAGCATGATCCAAAACTTTGCATATGTGAAACTGAAACTATGAAAGTTGTGTATAATAATCAACCACTACAATCTCTTAATGAAAACTCAAGGCGTATTTATATTTAGATAGAGGAAATAAAACGCACAACAAAGGCTAATAGAGCACAAAATTATGCATTCAGTCTTTTCTCATGCAAAACTAACTGCTAAGGTTTGAGAAATTATAGAAATCAATTATTATCCTTCTAAGTCTTTTCGTGAAAGATGATGAACAACAACCAAAACAACGCCATGTAGGGCTTAAATAGAAGAACATCCCTCCTCACGATGAGAACTGCAAGAACAAAAAAGATTCCCCACTACCACGCTTGTGAGTCTCGCCATCATGGTGATGGTTGAAACGATCTAACTAGGCAATCATAAGCAACCCCCGAAGGGGGTGATGATGCCATCTATTCCTCCACGATCTCTCCTTGCAATCGCCCGCGAGCCTCATTATTAAGAGCCGATGATGGGCATTCATTCTTCAAGATGCACGCGGGCTTACCATGCGTCGACCTCCACCATTTTCCGTAGTGGACCTGCCAGAAGTCTCGGCCAATTGCGCATCATATATCACTTGCAATGCCTAGAAGCCCCTTCGGGTTGTGCCAACTTGGCACGTGACTTAGGGAAAAGCGGGTGCTTGATAAAACACAAACACCGCTCAAACTTCTCAGTTGGTGCGTGAAGCTGCCATGTGGCAGCCCACCACATTCCATTATAAACATAGTCCTCAAATTTTGTAGTAGTTGCGCGGATTTAACATGTGGCTTTCCTTTGCGCAAAAATCAAATTTAAGCACAAAAAACCATGGCAGCTCGGAAGAAAAGGCATTATTTCGGGGTACGGGGGGTGTCCCTAGGTTTATTCCCGGTGCCTTGGGGGAGGGGCGGCGGAGGGGCTGTTGTCGGTGTCCCCAAAGTCCTCCCGAAGTCGGGGGCGTCCCAGATTAAGCGTCCCAGAATGGAAAAGGGGATCCAGATCCCACTGACGGATGGAAACTTAGATCCCTCGACCGTCCCGGGGACGGCCGGCCGTCCCCTATCGCACAGCAGCTTATAAAACATAAAAATAAAGTTTTTTTTTAAATTTTTTCTTTTTTAAAACATTGCTTTGTGGGCCCCACGCCTTCCCAACCCTAATATGGCCACTTAAAACATTTTTTACCTTCATTTGATCTCATTTTAACTTGCCAAGATAAAATTGCAGCCAAGAGCAAAAGTGAGAAGAGAAAGAGGAGGGTTTGAAGGAGTTGTTGGAGAAGAAAAACTAGCATTTAGGAGGAAGAAAGGAGAGCATTAAGCAAGCAACCAACAAAAGAAGTGAAAGAGGTAAGTTATTCTTTCATTATCTTTCATTTTTTTTCATTTTTTTCTAAGTTAAAATGATAAAATGTATGATTTTTTGTTTTTTTTTTTAATTTTCAGTTTGCAAAAACCAAAAGAAAACAAAATGAGCAGCAATAGTGAAGATAGTGGGGATGTTGAGAGGGGGGAAGAAAACCAATCAATTCATATGGGGCAGCCTCAAACAAACCCATTTGATATCCCTTCTGAAGACTTGAAAAAATATGCAAAAGGCCCTTTTAATTCTAAAAAACCTCTTCTTCAACTAGCATCACGTATAGACAAAGGCAAAGGGAAAAACACTGGGGGTAGTAGATTGTGGCTATGTCACATTTGCAAAGAAAAATATAATGGGAGCTATACAAGAGTCTATTCTCATCTATTGGGTTTTGGAGGCCATGGGGTCAAGGGTTGTAAAGATATAAAAGATTTTGAGAGGATGGAGTGTTATAGATTGCACTTGGAGGCCGGAGGAAGGCCTATGGATCAGCTTATGCAAACTCAATCCGCACATTCAACCTCACCTATGCCCTCTATGCTTGGTAGTCCTAGTGTTGGTAGTGGTAGTAGTGGTGCGGGTGGTGTTCATATTTCCACAAGAGGGAAGAGGAAGGCTGCTACTTCTAGTGAGCAGCAAAATACAGTTGAAAATATGTTCAATGTGCAAGCACGAGATGTGGCAGATTCTTCCATTGCCAAATTTTTCTATGCCCATGCTATCCCATTCCATGTAGCACGTTCTCCCTACTTCAAACAAATGTTTAGAGATGTGGCAAATGTTGGTACCTCATACATTCCCCCTGGAGAACATAAATTACGTACTACACTCCTTGAAAAAGAATATTCTAAGGTGAGTGTGGTGATGGAGGACATGAGACAGTGTTGGATTAGAACAGGTTGCTCTATTATCATGGATGGGTGGACCGATATTAGACAACGGCCACTTATAAACATCATAGTCACATGTTCAGCTGGTTCATATTTCCTTAGAGCCATTGATTGTTCTGGAAAGCGCAAGGATGCAGAATTCCAATTTAATATTTTGAAAGAGGCTATAGAGGAGGTTGGGGCAACCAATGTTGTGCAGGTGGTTACTGATTCAGCACGTGTGTGCAGATTAGCAGGTTTGATGGTTGAGAGTGCTTACAAGCACATCTTTTGGACTCCTTGTTGTGTTCATGCGTTGAACAACGCATTGAAAGACATAGGGAAGATGGATTGGGTGCACCAGGTGGTTGTAGATGCTAGAGACATTCAGATGTTTATTTGCAACCATCACACCTCACTTGCCCTCTTTAGGACATTTTCAAGGAAGGAATTTCTCAAGCCTGTAGCAACAAGGTATGCCAGCTACTTTATTTTGTTAGAGAGGATGCTTGAGGTACAGGAGGCTCTACAGTTGATGATGGTTAATTCAGAGTGGAATAGATGGGCTATGGCAAGCACTGCAGAAGGGAGAAGCATCAAACAAAAAATTCTTGATGATAATTGGTGGTCCAATGTGAGGTAAAAAAATTGTTAATTAATAATTTGTTATTGATTGCTGATTTTATAAAAATATATATATATGATTTTATTATTAATATTTTTTTATTTTCTAAGTTCTAACTTGTCTTTTTTCAAATTTTTGTTTGCAGATTTGTTTGCTCCATCATTTCACCTATTGTGGATGTCATTAGATATGCTGATACAGACTCTCCAAGTCTTGGAGAGATTTATGAAACTTTTGACTCCATGCTTGGAAAAATGAAGAAAGCAATTTCTGATAAGGATCCTAATTCGGGATTATATGAGCAAAAAATTAGGCCCATTGTGACAAGGCGGTGGAACACTATGAACACCCCGCTTCATATGGCAGCCTTTGCTCTTAATCCCAAATGGTATGTACCTAGACCTGGTAGGATGCCTCCTTGTGATGATGATGAGGTGAAAGAAGGGTTTATGAGGGCCCTTGCAAAAATATATTCAATTGAGGAGGCCAGTCTAGTTCGTACACAGTTCACTGATTTTGTTAATCTCCGTGGTCCAACATTCGGCAAACCAGAGGCCAGGGTAGATAGAACTACAGTAGCTCAAAGGGATCCTATTGGATGGTGGTCATGGCATGGGAAGGATGCACCACAATTGAGGACGCTTGTTGTTCGCCTCCTTTCACAGGTAATACTTTAGATTAACATAATTTGATTTAGATGAGTGATAGTGTTGAAGTTTGAACATTTATATAATCATAATTTAAATTGAATGTCCTAATTAGTAAATTTAAATTACTAATTTAGTTTTTAAATTTTGTCTCCTCTCACAGGTTGCTAGTTCCTCTGCTGCAGAGAGGAATTGGTCAACATACGGCTTTATTCACTCTATCAAGAGGAATAGGCTGACCTCTAGACGGGCAGAAAAATTAGTGGCTGTGCATAGTGCTTTGCGACTCCAAGATCGTCAGACTCCTGAGTATAGACAGACTCCAGCATTACGATGGGATGTTGATCCAGAGGATGTCACACAAATTGATGAGGAGGAGAGACAGGAGGGATTGGTTGGAGTTCCATTAGATGAGCTAGCCCCTCACAGTGACAGTGACTCAGACTATGAGTCTGATTTTGATGCAGTGTTGGCAGATGCCGAGTAGTGGCAATCATCATACTTTCTATTTCTATGTTTTGCCTTTGGACACTTGTGACTTTGTCATTTTGACATTTGTAGTACAAACTTGTAGCCTTTTGGGCATTTTATTATTCATATGCACATTGACTATTTGACATGAATTTGAATTATGGTCCATGGATGCAATTAGGTAGCTGTAGTATTAATTTGTTTGATAATTCGATTCTATGATGCATATGTCAATATGATTGGTGATTGTTATGATTATCATTACTCATATGAATATCTTAAATTTGAAATTTCCCTATATTTTTAAAATTTATCTCTCTCTCCTATATATATATATATATATATACTATACAGCCGTCCCCCCGTCCCCTAAAATCCCCTCAAAAATTTGCCGTCCCCGAAACGCGTCCCCCGTCCCCCGTCCCGGAAACTTGGTGGAACATAGATTATTTCCAATAATGCCTGGAAAAGGAAAAGGACCCTTAAAAAATAGTAGACAAAGTCTACAACTTTTGGTGTCTCTTGGAGAACTCTGCCTGCAGAGGTGAGAACCTAGAATTTCAGTCCCGCACACAAAACATTTAAAAAAACAAGAGGGTAGATTTGCTGCACTTAGAGCTTTTGAAGAGCGGATTGCATAGATGCCCATTCTTCCTCAGACGGTTGCACCTTTTTCTTTAGCAGTATGGAAACTTTATCCAAAGTGATCATTTCTTTAAAAGAGAAATTATTTATGGTTTGTGCAACAACCTTCATATGATACTCTAGTTGGGTGAGTGGCAGTAAAACCCCTTCCACCTCGACAATACTTGAGTATTGACTGAGGCCTTGAAAAGCGGTCTAGTCTTGTTGTTTCCCTTCCAATATCCGCCTCATCTAATCTTCTGACATGATGGTATTATCTAGAAGGAAAGGGAAAGGAAGTTCTAATTGGACAAGCTGCCTGATGTGCTCCTTCATACCTGCGATTGTTTGATCTAAAGCATCTTATCATGATTCACATTTGAGGGTTGCCTTGTTACAATTGAGAATTTCATTGGCCTTTTTGGCCAATAATCTCTTGTTATCCACTCCCGTAGTAATCAAGGCGTTGTCAGTCACATCGCATAATTTTTGAATCAACATTTGGGCACTTGTGACTTGTGGAGTGACAGAGGAAAGCATTTGGTCCACCACAACACTAATTTCCGTGCTTGCCTCCAATCTGCAATTAACTTGAGCACAGGTTTCAAAGAAGCAGCTATGCCCTTGATTCTCTCCCAATGTGATGTGAAAAGCTGCCGAATCATGGGAAGAATACTAATTTGTTAGGAGTTGCGGGACAACTCGTCTTTCAATTGTTGGAGCAATTGATTTTTGCTTTGAACTTCTTGTTGGAGTTGTTCTTGTTGGTTCCTTTGTCTTGTGACGTCATAAATTATCTCTGATTGTACTGGTAGGGGTCCCTCTGGTCTCTCCTTTGGTTGCTTTTCTATCGGAGCCTCCTTATGGATATGGTTTGTATCAGTTGGCGAGGAAGACTCTGGATGCGCCTCATCCAAATATTTTTCAAATTATCCATTTGTTTGGATAGCTTCATATTTTGCATTTAAAATGTCATTTTCTTGGCGGCAAACCCAAAAATCCGTGATCTCCTTTTCACAATCCTTGCTATCAAGTTTGAGTCGGAGACCTTTGGACATTTTTAATGAGGGATCAAAATCCCGCTTAGGCAAGTAGAAGGAAGGCCATGGGGGTCTTTGTGGACCTACAACTCTCTCCAAATCAATGTAAATAGATGGCTCATCGCTGTTAGAAGACTTGCGAGCCTCCCAGAATGTCCATGACTCATGGACGAATTGCAGGTTAACCTTCAGGTCCACCATATAGCCATCGTGGTCATAGTTCCATCAATTGCATATTACATCTAACCCTAACTCTGCAAGCTTCATGGTAAGCAAATACTCTGCTTGCCTTTTCTTCCTTGATATCCCTCCCTTTGTGAACAAGAGTTCATAGATGGCCTTTTTCTTCTGGTCATATCCATACTCACAATCAACAATGCTTAGTTGTGGGGCCAGTTTCGACACCAAAATCCTGTTTGTGAAATATGCGGGGAGCCTAAACAATTCCCCCTTGAATTTGTGTACTGTGAGCAAAGAGAAATGAGCACCAAAGAACCAATCACAAAACCAATCACATGTCGACTTTTGATTCTTTCGGAAAGTAATAGTCATGTGTGACCGATAGAAGATGGGTCCACGCAGACACTGGGATTCTCTTGGGGACTGGGAAAGAATCCATGATTTCCAAAGCCATATACAAATTGAAGAAGTCCTCATTTTGAGAAAGTAGTAGATGGGCTAAGAAAGATGAGTACTTGAATTTTTGCTCATGCTTGTACGCTTCCAATGGTTGGTGCATGCTATCTGCAATTACATTTGCAAAGTCCATCTTGAAATTATGTTGCTTTCTTAAAAGGAAAGCTATTTCCAACTGGAATTCATAAACACGGTCATCTTTATCTAGGATGAAGATAAAAGCGAGCATAGAGAATACATCTTGCATATCTTGATGAAAGGTCTTATGAGCGACTGGAATCTTAGAAATTTGGTTTTCGTTTCGGTCTCTCTCAAGTTCATAATTGAGAAACCTGAGCTGGGAATTTCTTGTCGGCCAGAACTTTTACATCCTCTTTAGCGAACAGTCTTCTACAAAACGATCATGAGGGATGCAGAGCATGTCTTGGATAGTCGCGACGTTGATTGTGAGCTTAAGGTGGTTTCCTACCAAAGTTCCACTAGCGGGGTTGTACAAGTGGGCGCATGCGGCCAAGGGGTGCACCAGTGGCACCGTGTATTGAGCTAGTGTCGAAGACCAGATCCTAAACCTGAGAGAGTTGAACTCCCTCTTTTTTGCTCTTTGAATCATCCTAGCATGTGTGCCTTCATAGAGGTTCTTGGGATTTTTGTTTAGCTTAGGCTCATAAATTTCATCATCGAAATCCAACACCAATGAAGAGTCTCTATAATGCCCCTTCTTCATGGTCTTTGGTATTGATTTTTTGAGACTTTGTTAGCATAGGAGTCGAGGCATATGATCTACTATCAAGGAAAGATTCTTGCATTACTGCTTGCTCTTGACCAGTGTTAGAAGTTGATTCTACTGGGTCCATGGTTTTTTTCTCTCTAGATTTCTGATTCTACTTCACTGCATGGCGACCCGAACAATTCCCTAGGCACAACAGTCGCTTCTTCTTTTCTCTTTGACTTTGAAAATACTTCACCAATTCTTTTTCAACTGTTTGAATTAAGCAAAGAGGCTTGCTAAAACAACACTCTATTGACCATCATCATGCCAAATCATGCGAATTTAATTCATTTTCTTGAAGATCACACCCCTTAATGGAAAGAGGTACGAGCAACTCATCATACCGTCTTTTTGGGAACCTCGACTGGTGTGTGTTTGTTAAAAGGCAACTTGACAGCTTTTTGCATTAAATTCAACCCCAAAGGGGGGTGTTGAGGGTAATTTCTCAAGATATACTCAAAAGGAACACCAAGGACAGCAAGAGGCTTGGCAAGGAGACCAAAAAATATGTGCGAACACTTATTGGAAGGAAAGCGCATGTAGGCACTTATTTACAAAGGAAGTGCCAAAGGACCAACAATTAATTAAAATGCTGTAAATAGATTCCATTTATTAGAATCTCTAAAGCATTTCCTTCCAGTTCCTCAAGATTGAAAGCGTTGCTCTCTTTGCATCTGGTGATACGAAAAGGCCCCTTCCACAACAAGTCGAACTTGGCATGTTGACCTGGCCTTGAGGCTCACTCATCATACTTCAGGACCAGATCCCCTTCCTAAAAGTCGGGGTTTGAAGGTTTTTGGTCAAACCATTTCTTCACTACTCTTTGTCGGCTTATCATAGCCTCATGAGCCTTTTTTTGGGGTTCTTGCTCCTTGAGCAACTCGGCCATCCTTATTTCCATAGCTCCATTCTCCTTTATTTCGGTGGATTTGAGCAGTTGTAATGCAAGAATTTCCATGGAGATTGGCAGAATAACCACCTTTTTCGTAAACCAACTCATATGGTGACGTCTTTAGGATTTTCTTCGGGGTGGTTCTATCAGCCCAAAGCATTGTTTTAAAATGCTTATACCATTCTCTTTGATGATCTGCGCCAATCCACTTGATCAACCTGATCAAATTCTTATTTGTGGACTCTGCTAGTTCATTGCCTTGCGGATAATAATTGGAGGAGGTCTTTAGAAAGATTCCATGTTTTAATGCGAACTCAGACATCCTTGCCCCGAGGAAGGCTCTTGCATTGTCTGATATTGGTTTTCGAGGGGCCGAACCTCGTTACTAACTCCTCCAAGAAGCCAAGAATTTCATTTTCCATCTGGTGAAGTAATCCGTGGCAGTGAGGATCCATTTGTGACCCATGCTAGATGTCAGATTGATCATTCCGATGAAATCCAGATCCCATTGTGCAAAAGGCTCGTCGACCACGATTAGACTTAGAGGCATAGCTGAATTTTTACATTTGCCAACAAAAAATTGGCATTGTGGACATTTTCTAACCAGATTATGGCAAACTGTGAATAGGGTTGGCCAATAGTATCCCTCACACATGATTTTTATTGCAGTTGTTTGGGCTGAGAAGTGACCTCCTGCGGGAGAGTTGTGAAATTCCTGCATAAGTTTGTCGGCCTGATGCCTGTCCATGCATCTGAGGAGTACTCCGTAAGAGTTTCTTTTGAAAGTAATTCCCTCCACCAGTGCATATTTTGCCCCTTGCAATCTATAGAATCTTCTTTTATGAGTTCGGAGGCTTGCCGAGTACTTACCAGGTACCATGAATTGGGTTCTATCATTGACCCAAGATTTTGCGGCTTCAAACTAGTTCATTAGAATTACCTCGGGACATTCTTCCTCAATCGGGGATTCAACTTCTTTAGCTAGATATTCACATAGTCCTCTTCCTCTAATTACTTTTGTTGGCTTGCCCTCTATATCATATTCCAAAATCTTGGTGATCCAGTTTGCTCTTTTGTCTGTGATCTCACCCTCCATGATCTTACGCTAGAATGAGCCATGTAAACCATTATTTTGCTCCCCGACACCAGGTGTCTGAATGTCTTGAGACCTTTCACAATGGCGAACGCTTGTTTTCCAACAAAGTTATACTTGGTCTCGTACCCTCACAGAGTCCTTGAATAGAAGGCAATTGGATGTTTTCCCTTTTCTCCTTCACAAAATTCTCCTTCATCCTTTGAAATATGCTAACCAATTTTTTCGATGAATTTAACACACAATAACCAGCAATAGATGATTGGATTAGCGTTAGCCTCAAACTAAAATCTGAACTTGAATGGAAGATACTGAACTTGAATTGAAGAACTGAACTTGAATGGAAGAACTACTCAACGTCAAGAATGTGCACTCAAGATCCCACTGAGGGCGAGGTGCTAACATATGACGGAGTCTAAGAAATTGAAATTATAAACTGTTAGGCGGATAACCAGCCATGAGAAACAATTCCACACTACCACCAAACAGTGGGGGGAAAAGATTACAATAAAAAGCAATTCATCCGCTGCGGCGGGCATCCACAATGTTGTGGGGATTCACCACTATGAGTGGGTATAAGATATTACAATCAATTTAACCTCACTGGCGGTAAACCATCCAGGGGAATTATGTGAGAAGAAACAGAAAGAAATTGCAGCAAATTAAACTGGAACAGTACTACTGTTTACAGTTTGTACAATGTGAAATAAGCTGCAAATTACATAGGAAATATAGTAATCTTCATACACAAGATTAATAGATGTTTTTCAATGATATTTTAACTCTCTAACAGCTGCTAATGAATCAGAAATCAGAACTTCAACAATCTGATATAAAAACAGTAAACTGGAAATATCAATCTGCAACTGTGAGAATCAATGAAATGATCATAACTCACTCAATTCTTCTCCGAATGACGTGAAATAAGTTGCAAATGCTCCTTATAAGTCTGGCGCCCAAGATAGAATCCAGAAACAGCCACCAAAGTCTCTAATTTATTTGGCACGAATTCCAATGCATCATTAAATGGTACGGCCCCTTGAGAAAATCGACTTTTCAATATAAAATCAACAACTTCAAATTAAATTCTGATTTTTGGAAGAAGATGGCGCCTCAAGTCAACAATTTGATTGCTCAAATACCCAGAACAAAATAAAAATCACTCCAAAAGATATGAACAGAAAACAGCTTCAGCTGTAGCAAAACCAGGAAATTCAAAACTGTAGAATTCTCCAAAATTCTCAATCTTTGTTGCTCAATCTGCTAGTCTGATGTGAGAAGCAGCAATGTTCCAACTAGGTGTTGTATTTCAAACACGAAATTGGGAAGGGGCTAGGAGGTAGCATCCTCGAAGCAATAGCAAAATGTCCATAGTCATTTTGACAGCATAACAGTAAGGTAAATGATGGATGAAATGCTGGAGCAAAGACCTCCAATAAATAAGAACTCATCAAGACTCTTCAATTGCCTGAGAAGCAGCTCAAAAGACACAAGAGACTCTTCCAATTCTCAAAGACCAGTCAACTTCTCAAGTGGCGTCCCAAAAGGCCTTCAAACATTACACTTTATTCAAAATAATAAAAGTGGCGTCCACTTTCAAGATAAGGAAATATTTGAATAAAGAATAATTAAACTTTTGATGAGGGCGTACCCTTCATGGCCCCACTTTAAAACAACTTAAGTTAACTCCTTAGGCCAAGGTGGGGGTCAACAGTGAAATAGAACAAAATGCCATTAATTTAATATTTTTGCCAACTGAAGACCAAACCAAAATATAACAACTGCTCCAACTGCTAAGGATTAAGAATAGACAACTGCAACTGCCACAACTAGCATTTACTAAAAATAGTAAATAATATGAAATGCCACAAAATCCAAGCCCAAGAAACCCTAATTTTCACCTCATTCCAGTCTACGGGTTCCGGAATAGACTGATGAACTGCAATGCTGATCACTGATGAGAAGGGGACATTACACCTTTGTGTAAGCATCGCCATGATGCTATGTTCACCTCCATAGACATACATGATGAAGTCCTTGGAGAAGTCAGGGTTAACCAACATCGGGGTGGTAGAGATCGCTTCCTTTATCTTTTTAAATGCGGTCCTTCTGTCGAGGGTCCATTTGAAAGCTGAGTCCTTCTTTAGCATAAGAGTGATAGGCCTGACTAGCTCGACAAAGTCAGAGATAAAACTACTGACGAAATTGATTTTACCCAAGAAAGATTGGACTCCTTTCTTATTCACCAACAGGGGCAATTCCTTGATAGCCTTCACCCTTTCAGAATCTATGGAAATTCTTTCCTTAGAAACCACACATCCAAGCAGTTTGACTTGCGGGACTCCATAAACACATTTCTTGGGGTTCAAAGACACCCCAAACTCTTTGAACCTTTGGAAAACCTTCTCCAAATGGTCGAAATGGTCCTTCTTGGACTTGGAGAATACTATAAGGTCATCTAGATATATAAGGATGATCAAATTGATCAAATCCTTGAAAGCAATATCCATTGCCCGCTGAAAAGTGGCCACTGCATTCGAAAGACCGAACGACATCTTGGGGTATGCAAATGTTCCCCATTTAGTAGCAAAAGTAGTTTTGTGCTGGCCGCCTTCTTTCACCCATACTTGATTGTATTCGGAGAAACTATCTACTAGAGAGAGACATTTGTGGCCTTGCCATAGTTTGTAGGATTTGCTCCATGGAAGGGAGGGGATAGCGATCTTTTAGAGATGCTTTGTTCAAATCTCTAAAATCCACACAATGTCTAATATTGCCATTCTTATTAAGGACAAGAACCAAATTGGACACCCAGGTAGAATGCTTAATCGGATATATGATCCTGGAATCTATAAGCTTCCTCAATTCTTGGGCTATGAAAGACTCTATTTTCGTGTTGATCGACTTTTGGTTTTGGCGGGTCGGTTTAGCTCCTTCAGTTAGGTCTATAGTATGCTAGATCACACTAGGATCATAACCTTTCAGGTCATCATAAGTCCATGCCACGACTTTATCATACTTGTTATAAAAGGATATCAACCTTTCCTTATCCTTTTGAGGAACATCTTTTCCAACTTTTAGTTTCCTATCATACTCACTTTTGTTTGCGACGAACTTTCTCTTGCCATTTCTGGCGTCGTCAGAATCAAAAAGATTCTCTAGAGTGATTAAACCCTTCGGAAGCTTGTTGGTTCTGAGCTAAATAATTTGATCTTCATAAGCCTCTTCAATTTTGGGCTGCAATTTTTCTGCAAATTCACTAGAGTGTGGAATAAATGTGGCAATTTGAGCATCACTCTCAAAGACTTGCTAGTTTTGATCATTATCAGGGATGGTTGGTCTTACAACCACCCGCACGACATGTTTGTTTGATAGCGTGTTTGTTACTGGGCTGAATTGAGAGCATATTGTTGCCGTTCTATCCGTTGCAACATTTTGAGACCTCATAATCACTTGGATGTTGAAGGCTTCAAATGCTTCGATTAGATCCCACACTATGTGGTGGTAGGATTGCATTCACACATTTTTTGTAGCCTATGTCCCTCTTATCTGTTTTATCACTAGCTCTGAATCTCCAAAGACCTTTAATTGTTTGATTCCCATCCGCTCTGCAAGACTCAAACCATGGACTAGGCCTTCATACGGCTTCATTATTCGTGTAGACAAATTGGAAACGGAAGGCTCTAAGAGTTTGAACCTCGGCAGGGGATACTAGGTGGATACCGGCTCCTGAACCCGCCTTACATCTCGCACCATCAAAGTGTAGAGTCCATGGGCCCAATTCATCATTTGGACTCCCATGTTGGCTTCCTTGACTTTTAGTCACATGAGGAATGACTTGTTCTTCATCATAAATCACATATGTGCTGAGGCTGGTAGCATCATAATTTCCGAATGGATCGCTCATAAATTCATTTATTTGAACTTCGTCTTTTGGGCTTCTATATCCAGTTGCTTCTTCACCTTCTAACATCTCTACACAATACATTTCGTTTTTTGAAAAAGATGTGTGTGTGGCTTCAAAGTTCATCACAACATCATCTGCTATGTGCTCTGAGTGTAAAGGCTCTGATAGCACTTTCATCTTAGCACCATGCTTAGTTCTTAGGATTAGACAAGACTAATCTAAAGATAGATATCCCCCAATCTTAGCAGTGAAATCTCTAGATAGACACAATTCGAAAATGGGAGGGATATCTATTATTAGCACATCTTGGGCAACTGTAATGTTGGGACATGAATACAGGGTTAAGGGGAGAATTTTGATTAGACTTATGGCTTGAACCCTTTTACCATCTAATTGCATGATTCCTCTATCAAGAGGATCATATTCTAATTTCAATGAATCTGCAATCAATTTAGGCACAACTGTGGTGTTGGCACTAGAGTCAATCATAGAATTGTGTAGCAGCTTATCCCCTACAATGAGGGTTAAGAAGAATGGGGTAGGTTTTGGCTTACTTACCTCTTCCTTTGCCACCTTTTCTTTTATGTTTATGAATGTCATAGCCCTTAAGGCTCGCGACTTTTTAACTGGCTCTTTGCATTTCTCCTGATTTCTAGGACTGCATTGGCCTACGACGGTTTTTTATCCTCTCTCAAAGCCTCTCGCAACAAAGATTTCTGCTCTGGGATAGCCAAAATAGCCAATAGGGTTGGGGCTTTCTTCAATTGCTCTACCACATTGAGCGGTTCAGATATTTGAGCCTTTGGCTCTTTTGTTTTACTCAAGATTGTCTCGCTCTGCTTTTGGAACGCCTTGGGCTGCTACTAGCGGCCCCAAGTCTTTTTTGAAGACAGACTTGGGTTGCAGTATAATGTGTAATATCCCTTGAGAAATTTGGCCTTAACTTTCTGATTTGGTGCTCAAGGAATATTGTCAAACACTTTGCCAACAACCTGGTACTTGCTGCTAATTGCTTTGTCTTTATGCTTTTGTAGTTTTGAATACAACTTGCAATGCTGATATGAACGTGGAAGAAGTAAACTAAAGTCTGAAATGAAGTGCAGCAACTAATAATGCAAGATATGACTGAAAATGATGATGCATATACAGCTACAGCATGATAGGCATTTCTTGTAATGTCCCCTCATTAAAATTAGGCTAGCTTGACCTCGAAACATAAAATGCACAAGTTAGGATAAGGGATTTTGTATTTACGAATCAATTAACTTGTAAATGAAACTTGCCTTTAGGACCTACACACATCATGCATTATGAACAAATACCACACAGATCCTTGATTATAGTTAGATTACATAATTCAGGTTGTACATATTAAGAATAAGGCAGATGCATTACTGTCCTAGTGCATTTAAATGAAAACATCACCTTCTTATATAACCTATTACTATGTATTGAATAGATCTTCTTCCTTCCCTCTTTCCTAACCCCAGTGAAGGATGGTAGAATTACTGTGCCAAGGGCGCGTGAAAGTCTCCAAGTGGACTCCCTCAAGGTTTCCTACCTATCTTGGGACCATCCATCAAGTGGCCGAATTACCCCGCCTTTCCCTCCACAAACTCCCTATCCTCAATTGGGTATTAGCAAAAGTGAGTATGCTCAAAAATCCATTCTTATATTAAAGAATTATAATTGCTTATAAGGTTCAATAATTGCTGCAAGCATCATTATTGGATAATCGTAAATAATATATAGACATTGTATTTGCCAATCACCTATGATGTATATATGAATCGCAATATATATATATATCACTTATTAACATGTCATTCAAATTCTTAATAGATTCATCCATCATAATATATTTAAATATATTCATAAATCATAATATATTTATAAGCATCACTGACATTTGAATTAATTAATAACATATTTGATATCACACCTAAATCCACTATTCTTAACTTCTACATACATAAGTAATTATGAACTTTTATTCAAATATATGATAATACTTACCTGTAATAATGTTCTGTTTTACAGTGGATAATATTTATTTACACAGACCTCCTTGCTGTCCCCTATAAGTCACACCAAACTGTATTATACCTACAGATTTATGTTAAATCTGCTTGATATGACTGGGTTGCTGTTTTAATATTTAGTAAATATTGTATTTCTCTGCTGATCAGATTTTAAAGAATATTCTTTATTAAATGATTCCTCTTACCGAATCTATTCCTCCTATCTTCCATGTCTTCTTAAATGATTACGAGTCTTTTTAAATACCTTGTGATCCTAAGAGTTGTTGCACCCCTTCAATCGGTGGTGTCTTTTGAACAGCTATCTTCCCCTATCGCTGCCTTTAGGAGTCGTGTCATTTCAAACTGCTATGCTGTTTGAGGAGACTTGTAATCCTTGGTTTCACTTGCCTTTTATTAACCACTATAATCCTGATTGGGTCTTTGTTTGTTTGGTTAGTATTAGTTAGGAATCGATGCCTTACGTAATTAATTTTGTGAATATTTATTTATCTATAAAACATAGGTATGATCAGATTTGATGATTGTAAATAACATTATAATATTATTTATAATAATATTTAGATTTGCATTTTATATTTCACACACACACACACACACACACACACACACATATATTTTATATTTATTTTATTTGTTATATTTATATTTTATATTTGATAATTATAATTATAAGTATTATTATATTGCTAATATTCCTCCTCTATATATTTTAATATGTATTTTATTTATTTCATGTTTCAAGGCTTTGTATGTCAGTGTTAAAATTTTGGGGCATGACATTTCTACAAACATTTTCCGTGCATTCCAAGGACTGAAATGATCATCTACAGCTTTGGACATTTTTACAAACACTTGGTATGTAAACTTAGTATGTAAATGATGACTTTCAGCTCATAGACATTTGGACAAACAGTTGGCTTGCACAATGATATAATGGAAAGAGAGCTATAGCAATTGTCAATTTGTTAAATACATGACTTGCAACCTTATTACTCCTTTATGAAGATGTCAAACAAGTACAGGCTGATATGCTTTGCTTGATGTACCAAACTAATGTGCCTAGCCAAGACTCTTGGCTGACAATGCAAAATAATTACAATATGAAATATGCTGCCACAGTCACCTTTGGCAACAACTCCTACAATGCAAAGTCCAACTAAACAATGCAAGACATAATGAAGAACCTGGAGATTATATGCTGAAGAAGTGGATGATGAAATGATGTCTTCCACTCTCATAAACTCCACCTACAGCAGCCGCCCCTGCGCCAATGTGCAGACCTGTTCACTGATTGTATGCAGCCTTAAATATGTCCAAATCGTCCCAAATAGCAGCGCCAATACCAAGAGTGGAGTGATCCATTTCTCCAATGAAATTGAAGCAACTCAGCTTACCAAAGTCTGAAAATATATATTCTGAAGCCGAGATTGATAGCTGCCAATATAAAGAATTCGTAGCAGCCTGTCTAAGCTTCCAGTCAACTCTTTCAATCAGCAACTTGACTTCTCAATGACTGCCGAATATTTCTTTGTGCTAATCGATGCAAAATGAACACTTATCAATGGAAAATCTGAAGTCCCCAGCAAACCCACGATTTTCTCCAACAAAAATGATTACCATAAATGCCAAAATTGACCCAATATCATATTCCCAAATCGACCTCCAATAATGGTAATTTATTAATCTAAATTTGCTCTCCAAAGAAATCCTCAAATTTGGCACGATGAAAGAGACTAAAGCATCTCCTCCTCCCAAAATGACCAACTAGGTTTGGTGTTTCACAAACGAAACCGGAATTCCTAGAGTCTTCAGCACTCTAGCCAACTTGCCAAGCATTGAATCTCACCAATGAAGAAAATGAAGTCAACAACCAAGATGCCCAAATGCAAAGACAAAAGCTCCTTATAAAGAATTTTCATCAAGTCTCAAAGAAGCTTCTAGAATAAAATATATTTTTATTCACTTAAGTGACTTTATGATTTATTATTTTATTTAGTCACTTTAATATTAAATTAATTAAATATAAGGTCACCTTTTAATATTTATCTATTTTATAACCTTACAAATAATTAATTTAATGATTTCTCCTTATTGCTCCAAATTGGGGACATGACATAATGGGTATATGCTTTCCGGTTAGTCTCCTTTTGGATCGGGTATAATAATTTAACTGAATCTGAGGAGTCTTTGACGTTGATGCCTCATTGGCGAACACCGCATCTTCTCCCTCTATCCAAGAAAATAGTGCATGGTCTGAAGCAATTTCCCCCTCTTGCTCGAGGGACATGCCTTGCACTTGCGCCACTAGGATAGCATCCTCCACTCCCAGGGATTGATAGGCGTATGAGCTTGTATCAGCAGTGATTCCTGCAAACCCTCTACTGGAGATTACCCTTAGGGAAGTTCCGGGACATGTGTGCGTCGTTACAAGGGAAGCACCATGAATTAGTGTCGTCCGCTAGGTTATTTTGATCTACCATCAAGTCTCTGTTATGATTGGGCGATATAGACTATAGCGGGCTTGGGACTAGGACTATCTGATTTGAAGGCTGAGCTTGATTATTTGCTCACACTCCTTGGTATTGGTTATGCTGGAAGGGAGGTCTATTGCCTTGAAATTTCTGGTAAGTAGGCTTAGGAGGTACAACTTGCTGCCTCTTAAGGTTAATTATTTCATTAGAGAAAGTCCGCAACAGATTTTTCATATCATTCATTTCCATGGCCAACGAGGTAGAGGCAATTGCATTAGTCTGCGCATTGGGATTGAAGGGGGCACAGTAGAGGTACTAAGGCAATCTTTTGTGGGCAGAAGTATTTCGAGGAATACAGGCATAGGTGGTCAGGGAGGAGCTTTCCAACATCTATAAGGTTATTCTCAGCTCTAACGACCAAGTCATATGCATTTGGAAGGGTTTGTCCTCCCAACGATTGGATCATCATGGCTATGTCGGAATTAAATGCCTTAAAGTAGAAAACAATAGCCATTCCCATTGGAGGTCTAGCCGCCACGGGGATCCTTTGCCAGGTTTTGTTAAACTTGGTATTGAAATATGTGACAGCTTCTTGGGGAGCTCTTTTGATGGTTATCAATTGTTGGAGTAAGGAAGACCGGTTGCCTTTCTCTGCAAGCTAGTCGAAGAAGCTATCTCCGAGTTGATCTCAAGTACCAATTGAATTGGGGGGAAGGATCTGTACCAGTCTAAGGCTTTCCCTTTGAAAGAAGTGGTGAGCAGCCTTAATGCCACATTTTGTTTTGTTACATGATGCACCGTGCACACGTCTGTGACATCTTGCAAATGTTTCGCTGGTGTCTTAAAATCTTCTTCTATGAACTTATGGAGCACTTTTAGAGTGTTAGCGGGAATTGGATCCCACACAGCTGGAGGGATTGGAGGAATGAGCGTGCTTTTGCTATTCCATGCTATGAAATTTCTTACAGCCATTGGTGATTGCACTTGTTGTGCTTGAGTCACTCCGCTTGCTATGGCTTTCTGCCGTCTGACAATCACCAACGAGGGTAAGAGCAATATGGGATTACACGTTGACATAAACCCACTTCTAATCAAGTTTGAAGTAGTTTTTGTCCCACTGGGCGTGCCAAAAAAGGAAACTGTTGACCTCGAAAGCTGACGCTTAGGAGATTTAGTCCTTGGGAAGTTCTGAGAACGTGGGATCGTATTGCTATCCATAGAACAACCTTTGAGATTTTAGAAGCCGACTCTTCACTTTAACTAATGGGGGGAGGAAAGGGGAAGAAATGAAATAAAATACATAAGTAACTATTCTAAGGCGATGCACCAGAATGTGTTAATAGTATTGCCCATCAAACAACATATCATAATTTCAACCTTGTGATGCTTTACAAAAATTTGAAAGAGTGCTAACATGATCCAAAACTCTGCATATGTGAAATTGAAACTATGAAAGCTGGCTATAATAATCAACCACTACAATCTCTCAATGAAAGCACAGCGTAATTATATTTAGATAGAGGAAATAGAACATACAATAGAGACCAATAGAGCACAAAATTATGCATTCAGTCTTTCTCATACAAAACTAACTGATAAGGTTTGAGAAATTATATAAATCAATTATTATCCTTCTAAGTCTTTCTATGAAAGATGATGAACAACAACCAAAACAACGCCACGCAGGGCTTAAATAGAAGAACATCCCCCTTCTTGATGAGAACCGTAGCAACATAAAAGATTCCCCACTACCACGCCTGCTAGTCTCGCCATCATGGCGACGGTTGAAACGGCTTGACTGGGCAATCATAAGCAATCCCCGAAGGGGGCGATGATGCCATCTGTTCCTCCATGATCTCTCCTTGCAACTGTTTGCGATCCTCATTATTAAGAGTCGGTGATGGGCATTCATTCCTTAGGATGCATGCGGGCTTACCACGTGTTGATGTCCGCCATTGTCTGCGGTGGACCTGCTAGAAGTCTTGGCCAACCGCAGATCATATATCACTTGCGATGCCTAGAAGCCCCATTGGCTTTTGCCAGCTTGACATGTGACTTGGGGAAAAGCGGGCGCTTGATAAAACACAAACACCGCTCAATCTTCTCAGTTGCCGCGCGAAGCCGCCATGTGGCAGCCCATCGCATTGCGCTATAAGCATAGTCCCCGGATCTGGTAGCAGTTGCACAACTTTGACATGTAGCTTTCCTTCGCGCAAAAACCGAACTTAAGCACAAAAATCCATGGCAGCTCAGAAGAAAAGACATTCTTTCCAAAAATGCCTTGGAAAAGAACCCTTTACAAAATAAGGGTGCGGTAGACAAAGTCTACAGTAGCAATGATCAATCTTACGTAATTTGTTTACATTCCAAATATGCAGGTCTGAGGAGTTTAATATAATTAGAGGAACTAGAAATTTTTAGTGCATAAATGACCAAATGTCAATTCTCATGAAATTTGAAACAAGGTCCTATCCTCAACTCCAAGAGTGTAGTAATGTTAAGGTGAGGACATTATTGTTTGAGTGCTTGACCTTGATGTCAGTCTTGTGATTGGTTGAGTGCTTTTCCAATGGTCGTAGTCTTCATTCATGCCTAAATTTCTAGAAGACGTAATGATGATTTTTCATGGCGAGGACTATATATTTGAGACTTTGGATGGCACCATCTGATTTTCATCCGGTAGCAATGATTGATCATACTTGCTCTTGGATGGTTTTGTTCTTCATGGCTTTGCACTCCCAACCTTGGTGCTTGTAAACTTGTAATAGAAGAATGCATCCTTCATAGATATGCCATTCTATATATTTGAACAAGTACCATCCTTAATCAATGAACCAGTGCCGTGTTCTCTCTCTCTCTCTCTATATATATATATATATATATATAATAGAAGAATTCATACTGATGGCTGAACAAATACCATCCTTCATTAATATTCGTAGCAGTAAAACTAACTTTCCTACAACTACTATTATGTTGGAGGTTGAAAACAGCATAATGACTGTTGATGCATTTCTAACTGTTCAGCTTAGTAATAAACCTTGTCTATGCTAGGGAATCAGGAAATGTCACTCCATCTTCCTGAAATTAGAGGAAGTAGAATCAAAAGCTTCCTTCAAACTTCTATAGATGTGGTGCTTGAAACTTATGTCCATTGATTACTTATAGCCAAAAGAAACTTGGAAACCCAGACTATGAAATAGTAGGAATACCTATTTGTTTGCTTTGTTGATGTCTACAGTAAATTCCATTATTATGGTTGTAGGAAGCGTGACTGTCAGATAGTTTTTTCTGACTCTATAGAATATTCCTTCTTAAGCACATCACAAAAAAATTAAAAATGAAGAGGTTTGTAATGGATTATCTAATGGTAACCACTCTTGCATAGTCATGGAATGCATATAATCTTGGGCTTCATCATGGTGCTTCGGACTCTCATCCATTATTTTGAAAAGGTGAGTATTTACATATTCTTCTCTCCTAGAGATCTGGATCTTTTTTTGACTTTTGTATTCCCAATATAGTTATCAACCCTACAAACATAATGATGTAGGCCCCTGTGGTGCCCACAAAAATGAATATTCCTTAATAAGCATATCTCGAAAAAAAATATGAATAGGTTTGTAATGGATTGTCTAAGGGTAACCACTCTTGCATGGTCATAGGATGCATATAATCTTAGCTTCTTATAGGCATTTCATCCTATCATCTGTTGCTTCTGAAAAGTTGAGCAACCAGAATACTTATCTTCACTAGACATTTTGGTCTGTTTGTGACCTTTTTAATCCCACTATGGCTGCCAGCCCTAGAAACATAATGATGTTGGCCCCCATGGTGTCCAAAATTTGGAGTTCTGTCTTTTTACAGATAGTGGCAGATTAAGGGCTACGCCACCAATATAAAGAACTTTATTTTTCTTCTTCTCGGACTACTAACATCTCCCAACTAGGTTGCCATGCTTGGTTGATTTGTTGCAGGGACAGAATATTTTTTTCACAATCGCAACCTGTCCTGCTACCCAATTTTTTGCACAGTTCTCTTTTTTCATAAGTAAATTGGAGATTGCCCAATGGAGATATGTTTGACTGATATCAGCCTTGTTGAGCACACTTATTATGTTGGATTTATTAGTATCCTCCTTTTCTACTATTTTTGAGATGCTGCATAACAGTATTTGTTTATAAACATAATCAATTTTAACAACAAATTTCTATATGTATTGCTTGTCTTCCATAGTTAGCGGATCTCTCTATCATTAGCGACTAGATGTTTGCTTCCATGATAATTTTTTCTTATTGCTCATGTCCAACTGTGTGTTTCTCACATCCTCACATTTGAGAAGGTCCTTTTGTTTTGGCTCATACTAACCATCCACATAGATCCCCACTTCTGTTTTGCCTCTTAGTTGGAAAACCAGTGTTTTTTCCCCAGTAGGAGCCAATTTCAACATCTTTACCACCAATCCTACCCATGGCAGGAGGAAAAGTTTAGTAATGCAGCAAATTATAAATGTAGATGAGTAATCAAACCTTCAAATTGAAGCTTCAAGTAGGAAAAACTAGTGGCAAGTGGTGTGTTTTCATGGCTTCCAAATTGTTGTAATAAGCTTTAACCTAACTGTCTCCTTCAGGATAACTTCTCCACAATTATCCACCACGAATTCTACTTTAATTGTCATTGCCACCATGTTTAATGAAAGCAACACAATTTTGTCCATCTCTTGACATTCTGCATGGTTTTAAGACAATCCCTATGGAATATATGCAAAGCCTGGAAAGATTGACAATTGTCATTCACATGTATTTAGTATCTTTACACAAAACTCAAAGAATTGTTGCCCCTGATGCCCCAGTGGGTGAAATAAAGTATATGAAAACGAAAATGAAGGGCCAAATGCTTCAGAGAAATTTAGGCCACTATTGTGAAGGGCCGTTGTTATCATGGAAGGGGATAGAAATGTATTTTAAACGAGAGATTTAGATTCCTAAGATCTTTACATACCAACATATTAATCCATTTAGATGTTAAAACCAAGGATGATTAAATCAGGGATTGGAAGGAAATAAATACAGGAGTCCGTATCCCCCGATATATTTTCTCTGTGGACAATAGTTCTATCCAAAGAAATAAGTTCTATGAATGAATTTTTCATATTAAGTCTGTATTTTTGAGCTTAACACCAACCAACCAATTATTTAGTTAGTGGTATATTCAGCTGTTTAGAGCTGTATGTGCAAATGCATATGAGATTGAAAGTCCTTTTTATGAATTGCTTTTAGAGGGATTTTCAAGTACAGGTTACAAATTACACTTAAAATTGGTGCATTATCACTGATACTGTCTTGTGCGATTGAAATCTAGGGAATCACACAGATAAGGAGCCAACTTACTGATAGATCAAAAGTAAAACCCAACAAGCTGTTATGGTGCTATAGTATGGGTTGTGTTTCCCTGCAATTCATTCGGCCTAACTTGAGAAATATTCTGAAAATTACTACTTATGTTTTATGCCATCAAAGGTATTTATTAATCGAGAGGAAGAATATGAAAGAGAAATCATAAGTTCTGTTAATACGAAGAAAATGAGTATGAGAAGACATGAGATCTTGAAAATAATAATTAATTACCCAGCATAGAGGTTGTTGAGGGGTAATGCTCTTGAAAAAAAAAAATTCATATGAAAAGTGTGAAATATATAAACCTATTCTGAATGAACTCTTCGAACTTTGAAGAAGTTGCCATCAAGGAGACACCAAATACTATTAAGTATTAAGCAATATCTTGTTATTGTCATGAATATAGTGAACATGTCAATAGCTTTGAGAGTCTATATACGGGTCAACTAGGACTTGGAGTTCGAGATGCCTATTTCTTAACTTTTTTCTACACAATTCTCTGAATTAACATCTCGAGGATGGATCACAAACTTTGAGTAATTAAAAATTAAATATTGTTGATCAAGAACCCATTTCTAGAATCAAGTACGTTTACTTCAGCCTTATGCAGAAATTACCTTGCAACACTTTGAATTAGCATATAGAAACAACAATTTTATTTTTAATGTTATGAGAATGAGTTTAGCAAAATCACTGGCATAATTGCTTCCAATGGAAGACCATATATCTTCAACATGTCTTGTTGTTTGTGCCTTGCCATCAACACTGGTACTATGAGTTATTATTCTTAGTCAGGCATGCAAATATGTAATTTGAACCCTGATTTGTTCATTTTTCTCCACTATTTAGAGGATTAATGTCTGTCTAGCCTGTCAAAGGGTGCCTCACAGCTATGCCTTTGCTTCTTTATCAGACGGGGAAAACACTTGTCATAAATTAATGTCTTAATACACATTTATTTTTAACTCATCTGTAATCTTGAATATCATAAATTTTACAACTACACTTATTGTTTATTCGTAGTTTAAATTACCAAATATGAGTTTATTCTTGTTTAGCTTAAAGAATAGCTACTGTAGTCAATCCTTCCAACAAAATCTCTTGCAATGATGGTAGTCCAATTCATGATTAAAATGTTTTGTGTTATGGCAGGTATAATTTTCATTTATTTCCATGTGGTGAGCCTTCTTACAGTTTTTTGTGCCAAATATCATCAATAAGTTCTATGGCCCAAAAAGGTTTTGATTTCAATTCCTGTGTATATGAAGGTGAGTTCAAAGCAAAAATATAATTCTTTGTTTTTTGTGCCTTTTAAAGTTTAAATGTGTTCCAATGAACAGTCCACATATGGAATATCATATAAGAAACTCTAAGTCCATTAGATCTTATATTTTTGTTGTTCTCATAGGCATTTCATATTTATCAAGGGCACAAGAGGCTTCTTTAATGCAGCAGTACGGTAGTACAAAGATGTTTGAGGCTTATCCCGCCTCATCATTTCAAAATAAGTCTACTGCTGATATGATTTTTATGGAAAGGATTAGATTCATGATGCAGCATTGGAGAAATGCTTGTTTAACCTCAAGCAATGTATCTGAAGGTGCAAATTTCAGAATTTCATTTTTGCTGATGGTACATGCTTTTAATGTGAGGTGGTTATTGATGTTAAGTGTATATCTTATTGCAGGCAGAGTGGTATCTTCTATCGAGACAATAGCTTTGAACAATGAAATCTTTGGCACAAGACCTTGTTTGAAAATTGATGCTGCCAACAAGCACCAAGTGCAGTTGATTCTAGAGGTTAGGCTGCTTTCATTATAACATGCATTTCCATCCTGAAACAAAGTTCTCCTATCCGTATAACAAAGTAGTGTTTGTTATTGGCAAATTAATTTACTTTCCTCATGTTTCTCCTTAAATTTGGCCCAGATTTATGACTGGTTGGATATTTTATTGTAAAGATTTTAGAGTTGTCTAGAGGAAGCACTTGTCTTGTTCATCAAATTATAAAGAAGATTCATGCTTTCAAGACACATCAAAGGTGATAATTACATTGTATCTATTGGATACACAGAAAATGTATTGAAGAGGTCTGGCAGATGTCTCCTTGTAAAAATCTTTGTTCAAAAAATATATAGAAACCATTAACATTAAATGATACATTGTCCATCTACAAAATGAATACTTATTTACATTAAAAGGGTGTATATGGAGATATTGTTCACTGCAAAACTATTACACTACCAATTGCAATATAAATAGAACATAGCAAAACATACCAAGTTTTGTAGATGAAGATCATTGATTATTTTATTCCAATGGAGTGTTCGTACAATGAAAATGTAGACCAGGGAAGATCATGTATAAAATTAGACACCTTTCCCAACTAATAGAAACATATATAAAGTGCCGGATGGTTGCCAATTAGAATACAACTGTTGGCAACCATTGACAACCAATTCCTAGCAACTACCTGTTAAAATTCCAATTACGATGACTAATTATCTAATGCTTTGAAAACATTGAATTAATCACACAAATCATTGAAATTCAAACTATGGAAACAAACCCAAGTACATAGACAATTTATGTAAATGGTTAAAAGTCTTGCATTAACATAAAAAAGTTACATTATATAAAGAAGTACATAAAAGCACTGTAGATATTAATTATCTACCTACTGACAGAAAATATCTAACCTAACAGATAGAAAATATCTAATCTATTAAATACATAACATTGACCATTAATATATATAAGAATATAATTTATTCTAACACCCTCCCTTAATGGTCAATCTGTCAACAACACCAAGTTGCTTTGAGATGTGATGAGCCCTGCTGGCTCTCAGCTCATAACCCTTAATTTCTTAAGTCTTTAGATGTTTTCTTAAGTTTTTTAGAGAATTCTTAATAGACAGAAGAGAAGGGGCGCAGCATATTTTTGCTTGTAATTTGAAATTTAAAGCAAAAACTCACAAAATGGAAATGCAGAAGTGCTAATTATACTGAAACAATAAGATCATGCATAACAGACATACCCGAAAATCTCCAGTTATTTTAAATAAAGAAATTGCCAGATCTACAGCTGGAAATGATGAAATCAAGCATGAAGGCACGCCAAGACTCCAGAAGTGGTTTCTCCTGCTCAGAAACTGGTCACAATGCTCTGAAATAACTAGGCGCCAATGATAGAAGCCAAAACCCACACAAAAGGAAGGCGTTTCACTTTATTTCTTCACACGCCTTTTTCAAGGCACAATTCCCAATGTAGGCCGTACGGCCATGAAAGAAAGAAGTAGAATCTCTGATAGAAGTCTCTGTAGCTGTGGAAGGATGCGCCACCAGTAGAAACCCTCAATTATTGTAAGCAATAAACAAACTCAAAATAAATAAACTCTGTAGAATCTGTAGAGCCTCTGGCTGAAGCTCTCAACATGCATTGATTCGACTGATATTCCACAATCTCAAGAGTGCTCACACTGAAGAGGTATCGTTCTTCAATGGCAGTTTGTTCAAACCCTGATCACAGGAGAATGCACAGGCAAAATGCTCAAGGCAAAGAGAAATGGTCAAAAGATGAGTTTCATTTGCCAGGGAAATGCTTTATACCAAATTGGCACGCATTTCAAGAAAGTACGGCCTTTTGCAATCATTAAAATATTTTAATATTTTAATATGACCTTTTCAATAGTTGCCATAAAATACTTGAGCGCACTTTTCAATATTTTAAGTCATTAAAATATTAAAATCCCCTTTTGACAATTTTTAAGTGATATAAAATATTATTAAAGTCAATGTGACTTTAATAAAAGGCGTATAAGTTAAATAATTAACTTAATCACTTAAAATTCCATAATACGCTCAAAACTCAGGATAATCCCGTGCCGTCAGAAGCTGTGAACTCCTGGAATGCCAACGCTCGCTGTGAGCCAATCACTGTCCACTGAAAACAAGAACAATCCAACTCTCCAGAATGCATCACTGACCCTCTAACCAATCTGGCTAGCCCACAAGGGTCCAATA